>BHFT01055758.1:0-38122 GCA_004320025.1 Laticauda laticaudata | reverse complement strand
AGAGAGATGCCATACCAGCTCAGATATGTGAAGTTGGTTGGTAGAAGTGCAGTACCATATACAGACAGTCTGTTTACTGTTTAATTGTGGTTTACTGTCCTGGTAGGGATGATTGGCAAAAGACCTTGCAACAAGTTATTACGATAAACCCTTGGATGGAAACATTATTTTCTGGTCTGGAAGTGCAGTCTACTTCTATTAAGAAGCGTTATGGAATTGGCAGTTCAAGATCCACTCAGATGTAAATGCTTGGGATCGCAGATAATTGAGACGCTGCCCAGAAAGTTAGCGACGTTATAACTGAACAATTGAACCGAACCTTGTAAATAGGACAACACTGAAGTGGAACCACAGCTTCCATATTCATGGGAGAAGAGTCGCGGCTAGGTTTGGTTAGAATTGTAAGAGGATTTAATGTTCGGACAATGAGTGCACCCATACATACTACACGTAAACCTTTAGGAGCAACGTCTCGAAAGGTGTGATTGATATGGCTTGCTCATCTTGAAGCCTTCATGGAAAGAAGAATCTTTTGCAAAGAGCTAACATGAAAAGGAACGTGATTATTTCAGAGCTGCCATCCAAGTTTACAATCATTCTGTCCTTTCATTGATGAATTTATCGATGTATACGTACTTCACCTGGAAAGTCCTGGACCATAGATTAACAACTTGACATGGGCATAACGGAAGTTGTGAGAAAAGCCAAGAAAATGCTGGATAGTGGACCTGAACGAGAAAGAAATTAACCACATAGAAGAGATGTGTTCAGCGCCTATATTGTTAGGAATGTTTTCTTGTGGGCTAGGGGACATATATCTAAACTGTATAGTAAAGGACCTAAACCAACAGAAATAGCTGTGATCCACCAGAAAGCTAAAAGCTTCTTCTAAAAGCTAGCTATGTCTATGCATTCAATGCTGTAAACCATGATTTGTGGGTGGTTGATATCGGGAATGCAGTGCATATTACTAGAAAATAAGAGAGAGTTAGAATGAAGTCCATGAGTAAGAGGTTTGTAATGATGTTCATTGGCAAATGATTGGAAGATAAAGCATTCTGGTAAAACTCCATTTTCATGTTAAATACATATCGATGTATAGTGTACCTAAACTAAATTTAATTTGTATCACGAGCTTTATTAAATATTGTTATGTAGCAAACCGTTTAGGGGACAGATAACTTATAATATAGAAAAGAGGGTCAAAGCTGTTAACTCTTACTTAGAGAATGATTATATGTGATACGATAGACAATTTGAAGATGGCTCACTCGGTTTATAACAAAGGTTAAGCAAATATAATTATACATTATCACAGACATCTGAGGCACATAATTTCAATGCTCAAACTGTGAATTGTCAAGGAGTAAAATTAAAAACCGTGAATAATTTTAAATTGCAATGCCGAACCAGGAGAAATAGCCAAGGTTATCTCCCAGCAAAACAGAACTGAATGGGTAAAACCAAAGAACCTTAGAGGTGTTTTTGTTGACAATAATTGGTCCTTAAGAACACCAGTGGGGGTCCTGCTATGTTGAGTAATAATGGACCATTACTCCAGTGCGGTTTCGCCTGATCTCATGAAATAACAAAACAGAAACATCCAACATTTCTTAACGGCTGAGTTGCAGAGAGAAAAATAAAACTTAGAGAATTACTGTAAGTACTGATAACAGACAGATTTATTAACAATAGTTCCCAAACTATGGTTAAAATGGCTGTGTCGAGCATAAACATTCTGCACTTACAGACCACAACATAATCTTTAACATGAAGAAGCAACCATTACAAGCCATGGCTGCACTATGTTTCTTGATTTAGGTTGCCTGAAACACTGTGGGTGAAGCCATAATGTGTGTAATCAATGTTTTTAAACAATGTAGTGAACAACAACAATCACGGTGAATTACCATCACACTCGGTGCATGGCAAAACCAAATTTAAGTTTATTTACCACATTTGGAGCTCCCCTGGCATGGTTGCATTTCCTCTCGACAAGTAACGACTTAAAGGCCAACCATAAGCTAAGAAATTATTTTCATAGTTACGAGCCAACCATAGAATCGTCTTAATTTGGGATCGCAGGCACAGCAAATGTTTACTGTAGCGTTAGTGCCCGAAATTTCTTGAGCACGTGGTGGAATAAAGGAACAGGAATACAACAATGAGTTGTAAAATGACACCCTCAATCATCCCTAAAGATAAAATAATAATAACCATCCAATGCCATTAAAGAGGAAGAACAGGCCAGGAGAAGTATAGAATAGGCACAGGAGAAGTAAAAAGAACAGGAGCAGTGAACAGAGAGCCACCAGTAAGCCCTTAATTCCTAGACGTTCAAACCTGATAACACAACCACCTCATAGATATCAGGCTAATGTTATGTTAATGCATAGTAATACAGTTTCCTGGTGAACTATATGAAAACTTAAAACAGTATCCCTACTAAGCATCAGGCTACCTGCAGGAAAGCAATGGATAAGGAACTAAAGATCCTTATAAGTTAAGGTGATTCCGTAATATGAAACGCAATGTCAAGTTGACCCATACAGGAAACAGCCATTAGGGATGTAAAATGAGATTTATAAACTTAAAGACAGTGTGGATAGGACTGTACCATAAAGCCAGGTAGTAGCAAGCAAGGGATTTCATACAGAACAGGCAAACAATACAATTGAGATGTTTGTGGCCTAGTCTGAAGAGCCTATATCATTAGTGAGAGCCTAGTGTTGGGCAGACTAAGGAAATACATTATACAATTATTTTGTTAGAGGAACGTGGCCATATACTGACACACTGTTGGCACTGTAACACACTGATATTTTCTAAAGAGAAACCTTTAGGTAGTCAACAAATGATATAACACAAACTGATGTGCTCGGAGATGAAAAAAAGCAGTGCTTAATGGGTTACCAAAGCAATCAGGAATATGAAGTGGAACCCAGGTATAGTCTAAGGAATAACATACAATACGGTTTTGTACGGCTGAGCATGGCTGATCCACTATTTGTTCAAAAGGGAAAGTGATGATGTAATTTCATTTGCTTGCTATTCTTTAACTGAATGACATAGCCATTCAATGCAAACTGACAAGAAGTACTGAAATAATTTCACTAGTTAGAACAAGAAAATATATATACATAAAAACAGATGTAGGCTAAATTAGAACACATATATGGGTTATAAAATAAAGATAACTAGCGGACAGATACAACTCACCATGGCAGATCTAACAATTAACGCAAATACTAGAAGCAATTTTTAAGAATTGGAACTTTGTAAGCGGTAAAACGATCCAAGAGCCAGATTTTAGTCAGCAGAAGATGTACAAAGTTCCTATTTTTGATGAAGATAGTTATCTATCCTGATTGGTACAGTTTTTCTCTATCTCACGGTACAATTTGGTGCAGTGCCAGATATAGCAACTGGTTGTATCAGCCAATTAATCGAAGTTTAATGCTGAGCACAACTGAAAGCGCACTGGACACGAAAGCTCTAAAGCGTTCGCAGTTTAAGATCATCCTGAAATCGAACACAATGCATGTCATGCCATTGATACGCAGTGTTTGGAGACCTGAAGATGGAACTAAAGTTTGCCGATGCAAGCTTTTGCTACACGACATAAATAACGTATAAATACTACATCAGTTACTGTAGTCATATCAAATAAAATGTGTGATTGATGGACGCTATTCACAGAGACTCGTTCAAAAAATCTACGTCAATGAGGCTATTCTCAGATCCTTATAGTCTTAGGTTATATCAGACAACTATGATGTAATCTCATGTAATCTGTGATTATGACGATTGAGTTCTAAAGCTTGTTGATGGGAATTTATGTAAACAGACTCATTGTCTGAGTGAAGCAACATGCACACTAGATGGCTGCTTCCAATCTTGCTATAAAGACACCGAGATAAAACACACAGATTTAGATATTTTAAATAGTGAGACATATGCAAACACGTAATAATCGATATAAACTGGAGTACTGTATGCCACGAGAATAACATTGCAGATCATTTTATAAAAGACCCAAAGCTCTGTAAAGTATATAACTTGCTGTGGAGTATACGAGTACTTAAACTGTAAGGTGTATATATTCGATCCTTACCAAAGGGGAGAATGTTAAGGAATCGATACGTCAGCCTTAACATTGCGCTGAAGTATAACTAAACGAAGAGAAGGACATTTAATACTGTCTCTTAAAGGAATCATAAAATTTTTAATTGGGTGTGGATTCCTCAAACACTCGTGCCATATAAGTCAGACAGAAACATTGGGTTGTTATTCTGTTGTTTGAGTTGCTAGTGGTCCGAATTGTTCTGATGTTCAACTGTTTCCTGAAATTTTCCTACGACTGTTGCGATTGTCTTCTTGGATTACTGTAAGTCTGTACTAAACTGTTTATGAACTGACTTTGATATTGGATTATCCCTGATGAAAAACATGACTGCTTTTCTAACCAGTATGACTTGGACTGCTGTTGGACTCTTACTAACCTTTACTGGAAGATAAAAACCTACATTTACTACTAAGATGTATCGTGTAGCGCTGTTGTTATTCCTCTACTACTCTCACTACCGTTCCCTGTTGCACTCATTTCTCCTTACGGGAATTACCCTCAACACTCCTTAGCCCATTCATCTCATACAATTTAGCCTTCCAGATCGCTTATCATTTTTAGATGTGCTGTCCTTTGCACTCTAGGCCTCAGTGTCTTTGTTATTGGCGGACCCAGAACCTGGATGCAGTATTCCAGATTCGTATTTCATATCTCATTGCAACGACACTTCACTTACTATGATCTTGTATTATGAGTTTCTATATGAGCCTGGGATTACCCACTGGGGTTTTTTTTTGGCAGCTGCAGGCAGACCTGCCTGAACTCATGCTTAAATGGTGGTCCACCCATACATACAGCATCCTCTCATAGTACTACTGTTGTACCTGCTGAAATGCCTTTATTACCTTGTGCGACCTGGTTTTCCTGCCTAAGGTGCAAAATCTTACATTCTCTCACCACTGAATCCACATCTTGTTGAAGAGAAGAGCCAGTGTTCAATTCTTTCAAGATTCTTCTCTCTTGAATTACATCTTCTAAAGTGGTAAGCAACCTCCCTTGTGCTTTGTGTTATCCACAAGACGTTGATGAGCTCCTTTTCCATCCCCTCATAAGTCATTTACGAAAGCTGTTGAATGAGCCCTGGGATTCAAGACAGAACTTCGAAATCCACCGGCACTTCTGTGGGCTTTCCTCTGGTGAACACTGTATGCTTCCATTTGAGGAGTACATGCTGATGTGATTGGTCAACCAACCGCAAATCATCTGGTGTGGTACTGGCCGAACTAGCATATATTACCCACGGTGTTTGATTCTATATACTATTGGGATTATTTTCCTTTTTTCCTTCTTCCTTCCTTCCTTCCTTCCTTCCTTCCTTCCTTCCTTCCTTCCTTCCTTCCTTCCTTCCTTCCTTCCTTCCTGGAGGTAATTAAATTTTATAATTCATTGACTTATAGAAACCTGACAAAGTCCTAAGGTCACTGAAATTCCATAGGAGAAATTACATTGATGGTTAACGTTTGTTGTAAAGAATACAGGTTTAGAAATTTGTCATAAAGAGTTTGGCATAATTCTTGCCTCATTACAGCATTATTCATTTTCAGACCTTTAAGGAATTATGTCATATTGTTTGAATTTGGTTATAAAAGTATGCCAGGTTTTTGTTAATTTTTTTGGTCTACCCATGTGAATTTGGTGTTTCTCATTATTCCAAAAGATATAACACAAAAAATACATAAAAGTTGTAGAAAAGTTTCCAGTTGAATATTAGAAAATAAAACTTCCTAACATTAAGAACAATTTGACAATGGATGGGTTCAAGCAAGGTTTGGATGCTGTGGGATACTTTATTTGGATTCTTGCATTGAGCAGATGTTGGGCTCAGAAGTGCAGATGCCCCTTTCTACTCTGTTATTTAAATTGATGTTTATTTTTTTAGACTAGTACAGAGTGTCTGTTGGATCCACAGCAAGCTCAAGCTTTTGACCACCTCTGTCGTCTATATCGTGGAACATCAAGGGTAATGTAATTTTGTATTATCTTTTTAATACAAACTGGATCAAACTCTGATGTGCTTTCAGACATTATATATCTGAAATATCAGAGCCATAGTTGCACAATGGTTCAAATACAGTACTGCAGGCTAACTCACTGCTCATACCAGAAGTTCAATTCTAAATAGCTCAAGATTGACTCTGCCTTCCATACTTCTGGTCGGTAAAATGAGGACCTAGATTGTTGGGGGCAATATGCTGAATCATGAAAACTGCTCAGAGAAGGCTGTAAAATACACTGTGAAGTGTATATAAGTCTAAATGCTCTTGCTATTGCTCTCATAAAGATAATTATCATTGTATCTGTCTTGGATGGAAAATAAACAAGGCATGGGCATTTAAAATACACTGAAAGAAATCAATGTCCTATCAGGTACTAAATCTTATTGTGACCAATGAAATGTTTATTTGACACCCATAAGTAGGAAGTGCAGTAAGTGTAATTGCTTTGTCCTTTGTCCATTGAAGAATATACAGAAGCTCTGTCAGAGCAGATGAAAAATTTATCTGTCTTTATTTTCTTATACATTGCTTGATTTTTTTTCAACTTTACCATAATTCATTTAACTATTTTTTCAAGTTAAACAACCCGAGATAAACTACATTTTCTCAAATGAAGGTTTTTCCAGCATCTTGACCCATTTTGATTGTTTTCTTTCATGCCTTTTGATGCACAATAATATTTTAAATAAAACATTCAATTGTTTTGCATCAGACAGACACTCATTGGTAGAAATGTCTAAAGTTTCCCTCAGAACTAGTTCATACTCTCCTGAAGTACATACAATATTTACATGTTTATTCTTTAAACATTCTTTGTTTTCAGAACAATTATCATGAAATGCCATAATAAATTATTAACCAATATAAATATATATTTATATCCTAATAGTCAAAGCTCTTTTCCACAAGTTCATGTCTGACTTCTACTAGGATTGTTTTCCTACGTATGTGTAATTTACATGCATGTTTGTTGTGATATAGCCAAGAATGTTTTAGCACAGTTGGTAAGAAAAATATTTCTTTTATTTTGTAGTTGGCACTTTTGACTGAATTGTCTCGAGATCATGGTGGTGAAAAACATGGTTTTGTCCAAGTCTCGCAGGGGGATTCTGCCCTAAATAGTGTCTTCCAAAATGAGACTTTTCAGCTTCATCTCAATCCTCCTCCTCTTCTAGAAGACTAATCCTTGGGAATCAAGCATTGTGGGGGGGGAAAATACTTCCAGTGTTTGCTGGTGGATCCAAAGGAAAAGGAAGCAGTATGTATTTTACGACTAACTGCAACAGTGCAAACTTTGTGAGAACTAACTGTTTTGATCCTTAACAAAACAGAACATTATTGTCAAATATTCTAGTCCTTATGTCCAGTGGATTTTGCTGAAAGCTATAAACTGCTCTATGAATCCTATACTTTTTTCATTTAAACTCAGAGTGAAGAATGGAATAACATTGGTTATTGGTTATAAAGGCCACAATGCAAGACAGAACTGGCAGAATGTTTATGAGATTGCTTTCTCTAATGCTCTCAGCTGCTTCTGAAAATCTGTTCGCTCCTCCAGTTGCAACTCAGGAAATATTGCTGTGACAGATGCTATTCCTTGGAAATTTAACATGCTAACATCATAAATGAGAAAACCTGTTAATGAAACACATAGAATATACCACTTAGCCAACTAGATATTTGATGTCAATTTGTGTATATTCTGAATACTTTCATGAGTGCCAGCTTTTCCACGGAGAGCTTACTGTTTCCAGTGTACCAAAAGAAACAAGCACATTACTCATTTATGATGACTGCTCTCTTGCTGCCAAGTTGCATGGAAAAGATATTTCTTCCATTATATATTGCCAGTTTCCTGAACCTTACCAATTTATCTTTATGAATTCACTAAAGGATTATGTTATTTCTCCTCCTTATCTTTGCCACAGGAAAAAAAACAATCTGGTGAAGGAATATATTTTTGAAAATGAATGTTTCTGATTCCTGTAAATGATATTTAATAACCTTTTGTCTTTCCATTACTTACCATTTGTATAGACAGGAGTAAGTATAAATTAAAAGATATATAAAAACCAGAATTACACTTATATTACACTATTTCATGGCTGAATTTATTTTGTCAGAAAGTTGTTACCTCATATTTGCACATATTTTTCTGTAAGTCACCAAAAGTTTCATATCTGTTACTGTCCACTTCCATATTACCTTAACAAGTTAATATGGTTTTTTTAGAGACTATCAAAAATTATGAATTTATGTACTAAGTATGTACTAAGCCAATACAGATAGTCCTTGAGTTAGGACCGCAAGTGAGCCCAAAATTTATGAAGCTAAGTGAAACATTTGTAAAGCAAGTTTGCCTCATTTTATGACTTTTCTTGCCACAATTGTTAAGTGAATCATTGTGTTGTTAAGTGTGTAACATTGTTAAGTGAATCTGGATTCTGCATTGATTTTGCCTGTCAGAAGATCACAAAGGAGAGACAATTCAGAATACAGAAAGTCCTTGACTTACAACCATTCATTTAGCAATAGTTTGAAAGTACAATGGCACTGAAAAACAACAACCTGTAACTGATCTTTTGCACTTAGAATTGTTGCAGCATCCCCACACTCAAGTGGTCAAAATTTGGGTGCTTGGCAACAGACACCTATTTACAATGGCTGCAGAGCCCTGGGGTCATTGATTGCCATTTGCAACAAAAAAATCAATAGAGAAAATTCTATTGAGTTCGCTTAATGATCACACAATTCACTTAACTGCACTGATTTGCTTAATAACCATGGCAAAGAGAAGTGGCTGCTTTTCATATTTAGCTTATATAAAAGAAGGAAAAGTCTCTGGAGACACTTAAAACCTTTACTTTTCCATTTTCACATGCACAGATAAATGGTCAAAATTTTCATTAGTTGCTATTTTAATGGAAAAAAAACCCTGTCATATCCATGTTTTGAACATTGTTTTTATTTTATTTACAATTAGAAACCAAAAAGAAAAGAACATAATTACTGGAGTTATCAATAATAAAATAAAAAGTATGATATGCCAAACACAAAATATTATTTAAAAAAAATTTTGCTTGCTGTATTTTACAAAGCGTAATCAGAGCTAGAAAAGTTCTAAAAAAGATCAACCAGGAGTGTGAGCAGTTCTTTAGATGGAAGAAATGAATGCAGGAGTTTTGATGAATATAGTTTGAAAAATTTCCCCCCTCTCTTTTCCACTAAATATTCTTAATGAGTAGAATGATAAAATATTCAGAAGACACAAAAGGAAACCCTTAATCATATAGTTTAATTATAGAATTTTCTGCCACGAGATATGATGATGGCTATTAAAGTAGATGATTAGTCATGATAATTAACAGAATAGAGTTATCAGTGTTACTTGATGGGCATATGTTTTCTCTGAGATCAGAAACAGTATATTTCTAATGTTTAAGTTGTTGAGAAACAACAGTGAGAATTAATATGCTCATGTTCTGCCTTTAGGTTTCCCAAGAAGCTTCGACACAATGTTTATATAAAACAAAAGTTTGAGCTCCAAGAGTAGGAAATAGTTGTGAATATATTAATATATTACTAGTTCCTTTTATTTTATATGTACCTCTCACAATGGGATGAGGATCTCTCTCCAACTATAATTCACACTGATCTTCAATATAATAAGCTTTGAGGCCATTTGCAGTTTCAGTTCTATGCTGTATACTAGTGTATACTGGTACTATTTTAAACATACTGAAACACCATAATTTTGATTTTATATGAGGAATAATCTGAGTCCTACATCGAGGACGTGATTCAGAAATTGTGTTGCCATTTAATGTTTGTGGCCCAAACAGTTTCCTACCTTTTGTCTTGCTATTCTCTAAAACAGTTTTTAAATAGTTAAGTGATTTATTAGTATCCCTAAAAAATCAAAATCTTGCAAAGTATTCATGAAAAAGAGATTATTTCAGCTTTACATCTCCAGAGCGCCCAGATTTAATGAGTTGGGCAGCATACAAACTGAATTAAACAAACTTTTTGGTGAATAAAAACAGGAATATATTTCAAGGGAAATATTAATATTAATCTTTATTTAAAATGAAGATTCAGAGAAGGAACTCACCTGTCTTATTTCATTTTAAATAATGTGAGTAGCAGAAAGAAAAGATTCTATTCTCAAACTTCTCAGGGTCTTTATTAATTATGTGTTTCGATTAGTGACTTTCCATATTTGGCAAATAAATTAAAATTTCCAATACATTGAACCTTCTATAAAAGTTGAACACTGAAAGATTTTATAAAAATAAATATCGGTAGCAATAGAAGGCTGTTAATCTACAACTATTATCCTTTGGGATTGTAGCAAATAAATGTTTAACATTTCTTAAAGCTTTTAGGCCTTGTTTATACCATGGATGTGAATTTTGATTAAATACAAAAAATGTAGTTTGTAGTGCCATCTATTTATGATTATAAGAAGCTTCAAGTAAAATCAACTTTATGCTATTATTTTATTCATCCAATTGCAAGAGGTCATTCATATTCAGTGTACATTATCCTTCTGAATTGCTATACTATATATAAAGCTAATGAAAGACCTGGCAAATATTGCTAGAACATATAAATGTTCCTCAAACTCTCATTAAAACCTTCCAGATGATCCTGCTCAAATATATATAGTTTTTGTATATGATTTTTAAATTTATTATTAGACTCTTAAGTCTGTAGAGAGAACAGAAATCTTTATGCATTTTTGTTCATCTATTTTGGAAGTAAATAATATTTAGTAGAAGTACAAAAAGTCTGGTAGATATTAGAGGAAAGGCAAAGTGGTTCTAGAGTTACCTGCATGAGAACTCAAATAATTACTAATGAAAAATTTTCCTTTCAAAAATTTATAGAACAACTTGATAGACTATGGTATTAATGAAACAGAGAGGTAACTGAACCTGTAACACAACTCTTGTTTCTCAAGTGATGATTGCTATGCTATGTCCAATTCAGCTTACTTTACATATCAATGCACATTCACATATGATAAAAGATAACATCAAACACACTGTTTCACATTAAGACATGAACATTTGTAGTGCCACAAAACTGTGGAGAAGAAATCCACTTTACTCTGATTGTGCAAAAACAATCTTCACATTTATTATTTTGTGAGAAGTTTACATGAAACAATGATGTGCTCTTGAGAGTAGTTTGAGACACAGTATTTACTTGCTGAATCAGCCAACCAATCCTGCATGGCTTCCACTGAGGAAATCTCCAGAGAAGCCAGGAACAAGACAACTTTGACTGTTGTGCTTAAGATTTTGAAACAGAGTAATTTTAAGAGATTGATAATTGTGTGCAGCTATTGCTCCTTAATAGTCTGATCAAGAATACCTCATGTAAGTCTGTACTGATTTTCTCCAGCTCTCATTCTCGGTTCAGAATACATTCATCTAATCTTAGCCCAATTAGATCGTTGTGCCTTCTGCCCTGCATAAAATATCACAATTCTTCAGTATAATAAACATAACTAAAGTGTTCCCTCAAAACCTGTCCTGCTTCTGCTCTCAAATGTAATTTCCAATTCCTCTGTAGTCAGCTCTGGGATTCCCAAAAATTCCCAGTTCTTCCTTCTTTTTTTTAAAACACGAGATAGTCAGTCACAAACTAACACAGCCAGACAAGCTATATTTTAAATCTCCAGTTCCAAATAATTTGAGTACATAATTGTATTTTATGCAGTTTCTTCTATAAAATCCATAAGAATTCTTAACATCACCTGAAAAACCTTTAAGAATCCCGAGATAACACTTCTATAGTGAAACAACGTTCTCTTTAAAAATTAGAAGAATGCTATAATTTTTCAGAACTACTAAGACAGGATTTACCTCTTATGATAGCTAAAGCTGTGTTTCTTTCTTTTTGGGGGGAACGGGGACTAGAAATACATTTTAGTATCACTTATCAGAATAAATAGGTTTTTTTTTACTTCTTAAGATAATATTTGTATACTTTAAAGTACATATTAATTTTATAATCATAATACACTGCAATCTAAATATTTTTCTAAAAGTGCCTATGTCTGAGTGTATGTATAAAAATCAGTTATTAGTTATGTGTCAGGATTGTATATAAAGAGCAGCATTCAACAACACAGCATAAGATAATCTAATACTGAGAGTTACAACTGTACATATTTATATGTTACCATTCTTAGCTAAACTTAATGGAAATTGAGTTAACTAAACCATTATAAATGGTTTACAGGGCTGTATTTATTAATAGATGCCCTGGTGTTATAGGAAAAAAAATCAGTTATGTATCACAAAGGCGAATGCAAAAATGTTAGGAGGTAAAACATTTTCATCCACTGGTACATGACTATTTAAATGTATCTGAAATTCTTACTTTAAAATATTGGGGGAGAAATGCACATTTACAGCTCAAAGGGCCATATTCCTTAAACTGATTAGCAGGGCTCTTCTGATAGGATAACCGTATTGTGTAAACTTAAAATGGAGGCACAAATACATCAGGGATATAAAGATCTCTTTCCACGATACACTTTTCACTATTTTATACTGAATAACATGAACAATGATTAAGCAAAGCTAGAAGAAAATAATCAGCTGCTTTTTTTTTCAGATTGTTTCTTTAAATCAAAATACTGCATGTTAGAGGCTACAACTAACATGACACCTTTTCATTGAACTACACTCAAACCTACTGTGCACAAATGGATAATTTTTAAACAGATAATAGAATAGACCCAGTACTAAATGTAAATCCCGAGTCATCAAATGTACAGATTAATAAATGGAACTATTGTATTGCCCTAGGTCTATACTGAAATACTTTTTAAAGTCAGTTCATATACCATTTACAATTGTTCTTAGTTTGGAAGTGCATTGATTGAATATATCCATAGCAAAAAAGGCTGTGTTAATCTCTCTAAAACAGATACTGCAACATATCCTGATTAGTTTTCCTGATTTTCCTAAACTTCACAAGTTTATGGCTGCCCTTTGCTCGGAGCAGAAGGCTTAACCTCCCCCCACCCCACTTTCCCTTTCCTGTTTTGTTTTGTTGTCTTACGATGGGTAAATATCAAGCCAGGCTATATTTGGCTGATCTAAAAAATAATCCTAATTTTCATTTTTAGAATATATACTGAAATTGCAATCTTTGTATACCTATTGCAGATGAGTAGCTCTTTTATATATGTTTTGTTTCTATGATAAAATCCAGCTTGTTCTCTGTTTTAATACAGAAAATAATTTAAATATTTCAAGTCAGATTATATGTCAGTGGAATGATATATAATGGTCAATTGGCAGTGTAATAATATATCCCTTGGAGAATTTTAATTCAAGCCTCTCTGACATGTTCTTATTGTAGAAACAGTTTAAGTTATATTGGCTGAGTATTGTGCTTATGCTGGCAATCTCCTGAGTTACTCTGTAGCTGGCAAAAGAGATTAGTGTATACAGGTCATTTTGAAAGATATACCTAACATCTGAGCTAGTGGGGAGAGCCATGGCTTCTTGTCTCCTACATAAAATAATACACATTGATAAAGAATATTTGCTTATGGATTTAGCTCTGCTCATCAAAGGTATGGCTAACCTCCTATTGATACTCAGCAAATGCACAAAAGGCTAAATCCTTATTCCAAATAAGAAATCCCCAACCAATTGCTTATTTCAGAGTAGATAATGACTTTCAAAGAGGGTTCTTAATCAGTGGTGTGTATAGACCACAGGTTACCTGAAAAGATTGTAGGATGTGGTGTAAGCCACCGATACTCTTAATTTCTAAACTACCATACATAATATAGTAACAGTCTATGACCATAATAAAATTGAACTGATTGATAATAAGAGAACACCTGTGAACACACAAATGTCCTTCTTGGGGAAAAGTGTGTGTTTGTATCATGTTGGGATCCAGGTTTTGCTAAAGTAACTAGAGACCAAAGTCTGAAAATCATTCATTTACAAGATAATCTGGCCATTGCAATTTAGCTGTTGTTCAAGATGATGAGGGTTAGTCTGTAACTAAAGATGTCAATTCTGGTATCTTTTGAGCTCTACAGCAGGGTTGTATAGCTGGACATTCATTGATAGAATGAGTATCAAGGAATTAATTCACAGATAGCTAAATATTGTCACTGTGTTCCTTGTGGGATATCAAGTACACTGCAAAAAAGGACCTGTCAAAAATGCCAGTATAAATGTTAGAAAACCAGTGTTATTTTAATATGCCTAACTAGCTCCCAGCTCCAAATTTCACACTGTGGTTTCTATGGTTTCAATTACTTCTAGTTCACACTGTGAAGGTGATAGAAGGGGACACTCATCTGGCTCCCAGCTACTGTCTGGACTATAATCCTCTTCTGAACTTAGCTCTGCTCCTTCTTCTGTGTCTTCATCACATGACTCTACATAATGAGCCCCAACAGCATTGATCCCAGAATCCTCAGAACTGGAAGGGGATGAGCAATGATCTATTTTTGGTGTGTTATTCTCTCTCAAAATTAAGGCATTGCGTGTGGGGACCTCCTGGGGCTTCAACTTATAGGAGAGAGCAGGAGGTTGCCTCTGCACATAACACATCTTCCCATTGATGCATTTCACACGGTAATTGTCAATAAAGAGGTCTGAAATTGTGCAAAACCGTGGGGAGTCTGGTGGTAATGGGGCTTGGAAGACAGGTGCAAACTTCAAAAAGTGTTCTGTGAGGGAGACAGCTATCTGAATAGTGTTTATGGTTGCTCGAGGCCGAATAGGTATTTCAGTACTTGGAAGTTGTTCCACTGGAGTCATAGGCTGATAAACATATTTACCTGAAAAAGATATTAAAAGAATTATTACAATTAAAATTTACTTTATAGAAATTAATTAGATCATGAAAAACATGCTATTGAATGCCAGATGCCGAAACAAGCTTATAGGCCTCCTGAAGGCATCTGGCTGGCAGCTCCTTAGCTTTTTTCCATACACTTATCATTTATTTCCTCTCATTCAAGAAAATAAATATTCTATAAAATAGTAGATTCCCCCTTCCGCCCCCCCCCCTGACATNCCCCCCCCCCCCTTGACATTCTTTCATTTTAGACAAATGGTTATACAACTAAGCCTTTTGTCAGTGTTTTTTTTTCTTTATGCCACCAGTGGTTGTTGTGGCTACAGTTGTTAACAAGACATTTTAAGACAGGAAATGAGATTTTAAAGCCGTGAAAGCCACTAGTATTCTGATAATTAAGCCAAGTAAGAAGAAAATAGGATTGCATTGACTATGCCATATAAAAGCATGATCAAGGAAAAGGATATTGAAATAAAAAAGAACCATCAATCAATTGCAAAAGGCAGCTTTACTTTGAACAGCTTACATTCTGGAAGGATTTGTAGAACAAAAAAGAAAGAATTTGAGAAAATCATAGAATACAAATACCTGCAAATAGGATGCCTGTGGCAACAAAGCAAATATAATACTAATTGTAACAGGCACCTCAGATGCAATCCCAAAACATCAGGAACACCACTTAATGCCTTCATCAATTGACAAAATCACCATCAGTTGCAAAAGGCAGCTTTACTTGGAACTGCTTACATCCTGAACATACCTTTAATGCCATCAAACAAAATCTGCCTATCCCTGGTCCTTGGGAAGGGCTCAATACAATCTAAATATCTGGCTGACTGTCCAGTGAACACAGAGAACTTGGAACGAATAATTTTCTGTTGATATTTCAGGGTTCTCTGTCATCACCAAAGTTGCTCCTTGACTAGCAAGTAATGCCTACCAGGGGAGCAGATTCATAACTTGGAGCTCCTTCTGGCCTCCCAGCCCCTGCTGGAACAGCAGCTACATAGAAACTGTGGCCAAAGAGGACTATGCCCATGTTTGGTAGTGCATGAGTTGCAACTTGCAACTCTACCTGAGGTAGAAGTGTTTACCTACAGTAACTCATGCTCTTATTATTACCTAGCTGGGCTTCTGTAACATGTTATATTTGGCTCTCTCCTTAAAAACTAGTTAGAAATTACAATTGGTCCAAAATGGTCCCACATGCTTTCTAGCATTGTCAGAAACGTATAATATTGATTTTGCAGATTCTTTATTTGTTGCTAATTGGTTTGCAGGTACAATTTAAAGTACTGGTTTTAACTTATACATCCCTTTAAGACTCAGTGCCTGGACATTTGCAGCATCACCTCCTCCAACCAATATTGTCTGAACAATTAAAGCAAAGGGAGGAACACTGTTATTGTTCCCACATTTTGGGGCAGTGTGAGCTATTGCAGTGAAAAGGTACTGCTTTTCCATGGTACTTTGACCCTATGGAACAGCCTCCTGGTTATATTCAGAGTAGCCCTCTCCTTGTTGATGTTTCAGAAACTTTAAAAGGCAGAGTTGGTCTTCTCCTGATTTGATCATACCATCTTTACTTTCTGTTTGTATTGTTTGTAGCTTTATGTTTTGACAGTATAGTTTTATTGTGTCTATGCATATTATTACACCATGAATGTTTCCTTGAGTTTTACAGTCTGTATAAGCAGCTGAGAATCTCTGGATTACAGTTGGAGTAGAAACATGAAAAATAAACGTAGAGTATGAGTGATAACTTCCAGAATCTGGAAGCAAGCATGATAAACTGTGCAGAGGCAGTAGTAGTAGATAGAGATATTGCTGATTTTTGTTTCTTTTCAATAGAATCACATACTTCTGCTTATGTATGTAGCCCTTCTTATTATATGTTCTAAAAAACACCTTCAATACCTAGAAGGAAGTAATGCCAGTGCAAGCAACATTATGTAAAGCACAGAAAAGTATAAAGTAGTAGATTAAAATAAAATAATAAAGGGTGATACAATAAAAGGAAAGGGAAAAAATAACAATGTAATTTACACAACCGATTGCTATATTTCTCTATATCTTCAACTTTTTAATATAATTTTATTAAAATGTTTAAATAAAAAGGTAAAGACTGAAACAAGCAATATAAAGTAAAGAGGAAAAAAGCAAAGAGAAAGCAAAAAGTGCAAGAAAAAAAGTTCAAATTAGAAATGAAAGAAAGAATAAGATGCAAAAAAGCGGCTTCTGATAATTTTCATAAGCAATTATAAATAGAACTCACTCTATAAGGTTACATCAAACCTGTACTATTATTTTTATAATCTGTCCTAATCATCAAAACCCTAAATCCCAAAATCATTTTTCTAATTTTATCCAGAAAGTCTGTAAGTGGCTACCAGTCACCAATAAATGTAAATAATAACTTTTCCCCAATCAACTAAATCAATTTATTACTATTAGCAAAATTGTGTCAACATTTCTCTATACCTTCCTATCATAACAAAGCACCCCTTTTTCCAGCATGTCCAAACATCAATTCATTTAAATTTATTCACTTCTCCTTGAATATGTTATCAACTTCATCCCAATATAACTTTCATTATATTCCTCTTCCTCTGAAACCATTTGGCTTTCCTTCATTAATTTGTTTTAGGGTTTGGTTGTCATTCATTTTGTCTAAATAATTAAATGAACTCATTGCATTTATTTTGCATTGGCCCCTCACTTTTATATCTTCAGACCACATTCAGAAATTATTATTTTATGTTATATGATTTGATT
Source organism: Laticauda laticaudata (assembly GCA_004320025.1). NCBI lineage: Eukaryota > Metazoa > Chordata > Lepidosauria > Squamata > Elapidae > Laticauda > Laticauda laticaudata. The sequence continues at coordinate 20,374 of BHFT01055758.1, read as the reverse complement.
TAACACATGCTATTTAATAACATATTCTTACTGGGTTCATTTTTTTGGTTTCTCCTAACATACAAGAAACATACCTCTACATAAAATTGGACAAAATCATAATTCTGCTCAACATCTTCCCAGATACACTTAATAAATTGAACCTCCTGTTCCAGAGCTTTTTATATTCACTCATGCTCTCCCCAATCTCTCAGAGCAGTAATCACATTCCTCAATCATCAAATATAAATAGTCTTGACACACATATTAAACAAGATACACAGTTATAAGCAAACCACATCCATATGTCAACTTTTCTTCAATTACAACAGCTATGCTTGTAGTCTTAAAATTAACTGTGTATGGCTTCTTTTTCAATATTTTATTTCTTGGATACACTAACACATTTGCATCATTCTTTTTAGCTCTACTCTTTTTCAATCCTGTTTCCATGTCTAACCTACTCCCAGCAAGCATATCCTCACTTCAGTTTCATAATATTTTTTTTACATTTTAACTCTAGTCCCTCTGCTGAAGTATTTAGCTCTTTCATCCACTTCCAAAAGTTTTTTTTCCATCAAAAATGCTGTACTGTATTTTATATGCATCATTCAGTTTAACAGTCCTTGCTCTCTTTGACTACTGTGCGTTCTTTGTAGCTATTCTTTCTTTTTCTTCCTAGCATTTTGCCACAAATGCAGGTTTTTTTCCTTTTCCTGGATCAAAACCAAGTGTCACTGAGCCTCACTTTCTCATGGCCTGAGACAGAACAACTGGTCCAAAGTCACCTTGTTGACTTCCATGCCTAAGGCTGAATTAGAACTCATATTTTCTTCATTTTTTACCTGGTGCCTTAACTACTAGAACACCAGTACTAGTCTTTCTACTCTGCAGTTTTCTCTATATAAAATACGCAATGATTTTCTCTTAAACTTAAACTTCACAGCAGCCATTCTTCCTCATGCATTTTTTTCTCATCTACGGACTCCTTCACTTCATAATTTCAACAGCTCTTTTTTCTGTGCAACTTTTAACATTTTTTTTTCATTCTTTCTGAACAGCTTCCAAATAATCTTTCCTTATATCAATTTCATTCTGTTGGGTAATCTTTTAACAGGTTTTCACACAAGAGTCATAGTTTCTCTTCCTGTTGTCATTCTGTTTTTATCTTTAATTTCTTTCACTTCCTTTTTTTCCATGTCCCTTTTTTCATTCAGTTGTATCCATAACATAGGCAGCATTTCCTGCTGACAGGGCACAATAGCAGTCCGTTTATGCACATTTGGTCGGAATGGCACTGAAATTGTTTCACCCCACAGTTCAATAGAAGGCTCCAATTTTATAATTATTTAAAATAACTGTAATTTTGCACAGTACTTTTTAAATTTTTCAGTAGAAAAGCTCCTATCAATAAAAAGAATTGTGTAGGTATTTTATTATTCTCCTTTTAATGGATTTTCTGAAAAGAAAACTGATGGAAGAAGCAGGGGGAAAACTGGGAGGGTTATAGATGGAAAACAACTTTGCCTGAACCACTGTTAATTTTTGTGAAAAACATAGAGTATTTGTGTAATAAAAATCTTGTGAGGAAGCACCTATATAATCATTAAGCCTACACAAATAATGGAGCATACCGGCTAGGGAATTCTGGGCACTAAAGTCTACACAACTTAAAAGTTGCCAGTTTGACAAACACTGATATAAATTGTCCACATAAATGACAATTATCTTTATTCTTTCATGATAAGAGAAAGATGACAATTGACTATCTGTTTACCATCCAACAGATGGCACTACACATTTTATTTCAGATTGGTAAAAGTGCATTCTACACTATCACAGTTCCTTCTTTTTGTTTATAACTGAAAATGCTACCTTTGCTTTTAGGGAACATTTGACAAACACGTGATATGGAAAAACAGACGTTATAAACTGTATATAAAACAAAAAATGTAGCTTAGTGCAGGTACCTAGAAAAACAAAATAAAACTATTTTTGTCTAGTGGCAGGATAAAGAAGTGGCTACCAGGCTAGAATCATTGGAAAACAGAAAGACGTCCAAATGCAGTAGTTCATCTTCAAGAAGACCTTCTCTCGAGTTGCCAGTGGGATATTCTGATGACCGAGGACAGCTGGTAGAATACATTTTGATAATGACCCAATATAAATGCATGCTCATTCTGATATTGTAGAATTTAGTAGAAACTAAGGGTATGTTTTCTGATCTGACAGCGGAAGATGACACTGAGAACATACGGATTCAAAAGTAACTCTAAGAATAGCAGACATATGGCTGCAGCTTGTGAAAATCTGGGTTTGTTTATAAACCCCTCCAATAACTAGATAGAAAAGCAGAAGTTAATTACGACTATCTGATTATTTAAAGATGGGCAAATATTTACAAGTAATTGGAAAATAAATGCAATTTGGAAGAGTATGTTTTTTTTCTAAAAACAACTTTTTCCCTGAAATGCATCCTGCCTTCCACAAGCCTTTTGTAATTTGGCATAAACGGGACTGAATATTTTTCATAGATGAAAACTCTTGAGATTCTATGATGTTTAAAAGGATCGATTAGATTATGGTTCCTTATAGAACAGTGTTCTCCTCTCGCTTCTGCCCTGCAATGAAAATATTGTTTTCCAACACAAACATGATAAATGCAGCTCTGCTTCCTTCTCCATAAACAAATATTTTGTTTTTCTGTGTGGAGATAGCACTTCAATATTGCCCCTCTAGACCCACCGGGAAAAAGTTAGAAAATAACCCAAAGTAACCTATCAGAGAAAATGAGAATTAGTGTTGGTGCCCAGAGCAATTTCCATAATATTGCAGATAACACTTTTGAACACTAAAGTGTGCAAGCCTGAATTGGAAAACGGTGGATAATTTTATGTCTCCAAAGGAGACCCTTTACCTTTTGGATTCAAGATAGACAGCAGACAGGGAGGAAAGGGGAGGGGGCTTGTGGGAATATGAAAATTGGGAAATTGTATTGTTTTGTACATGGACTCCATTTCTGAATAGTGAGACCTTTTAAGGATTCAAGGGTTCACAAGAGGTCTAGTTTCCCTAGAAGGAGTCTCCATAAATATATGATATAGGCTGAGTTAATCAACTGAAGCTTCACAGCATTAGTTGATAAATTCCAGTTTCCCATTAATAATTATGGTGAACTTTTAATGCTATTGGATTTCAAGCATTTAGCACACTCAGCTACCTGCTGTCTTCTGAGATCCAGTTTCAGAATATGTGAACTTCCTATAAACTTCTATTGCCCATCAAAGCAAGGGAGAAAAGCATAACAGCTCATTTCTATAATTACCTTCTTGGACCACTCTACTTCTCCTTGAAATGTTTGCAGTTATCAACTAACTTTTGAGTCCCTAAAGCTCTATATAGTCTCCGGTGACATTTTTACATTACCATAATCCCTTGTAAACAAAACAGCTAAAATTAATGGCATAGTTTGAAGCAGAAAAAAAAAGATGGACTTAATTTTGATTTAATACAGTTTTTTAAAAAGACACCCGATATATAGGTGAAATCAATATAGATTATCTCTCTTTATATTATAGAGCCCTGCCCAGTATCCATTTTGAATGACCAAATCCCTCACTCTAAGCCCATACTACATGTAGCCTTAAATTGTACTACTATAGATACATGCACTGATTACCTATACAAACCCTAGAAAATAGACAATTTTCTGTATCAGTGGGGTCTGTGTGCTATGGTTCAGGCAGGACTCTTAAAATTACATCAATAGTTATTCCGTTTAACATATACATTTAAAAAGTCTCTAATATTTCGTTTTCATGTATGCAATACTGAAGAAATTGGAGATAAAACTGATTTCGCCCCAAATATAAGGTCCCATTAAAACATCCTTCAAAGTGTAGCATATCTCTTATAAAATGATGCTTGTTTGCTCTCATACACGTCATATACAGAACAAAAGCATACCTTTTCCTTAGCAATATTTCAATTATATGGACATGATCATAGGTGTAAACTGTTGCCTTAGTTATTAAGAGACAAGTCCAATTGAATATAGCAGGATTGCTATATAAATCTATGAAGTTTAATATAATGATTCCACTTACAGTGCAATATTTAACATATCTTTTCAGAATAAAGTCAACTGAGATCTGCTTTGCCAGGCTACATCAATTTAATGTCTACATGGGCATGCTGGATGAGGTCACACAACAGCACAAGGCTATATATCAGTATGCTGAAACCCAATAATTTGAGCATTAATTGACAAAAATTAAATGCTTGTCTTTTATAATAATAATTATTAATCAGATTACCTCTCAATAAAAGTAAATCCAAGATATAAATGTATATATACCCTAAATTAATATATTCCAATATCATACATTTTAACTATCCATACATTACCTTACATTATGCACATAATATCTTTGAGGAATCTTCAAATGCATTTGAGTAAAGTAGCAGGGTTATGATTTCTTATTCCACATTATGGTTTCTAGAACATTCAGCTATGAATCTGAACAGCAAAAATGCAACATTTATGAAAAAGTGGGGCAAGAAGCTTCCTAGTGCAACATGTGTGAAAAGAATTTCCTTGTTTATTCAATCAAAAAATCCATCTGTTGTTACCATAGCCAGTTAGTATTACCAGTACAGAAGGATGATGAGTATTACAACCTTTTTATTTTGCATCATTTGATATTGCCATCTTTGTGGTAAAGGTAAAGTGTTTTAATATGTAACTTGTAAAATAAGACTTTATACATTTGTCTACATTTGAGAAATCATGGATATGTGAAGAATCTTAAGAATCCTTGCAGACATCTTTATTTTCTCAGCAACAGACACATAAAATTAAATCCAAACTAAAATGTTAGATGATCACAAGTGAGATTCTGAAGTAAAAATTAAAGACATTATGTTAATTCACATTTCTATTGTTTTATTTTCTTTGGTCACGTTAAGAGTTTCATGTCATGACTGGTTCTGCTAAATGCTAACAGGGTTTTACCATACCTCAATCTCAAAATATTCACCAAAAAAGGGATAATTTAATAAGAAAATCTTTAAATATATTTCAGAAGTGTTTATCTGAATGTAATTTTTCAGTGTATCAAAATAAAAATATTTTCAAATAATAGTTGAGTGAAAAAGTAATTAATATGCCATTTTGTAATATTGAGGCTCATTAACTAGTAGAAGGAAAGGGTTTAAGAAAAATACCATTGAGCTATTATATTATACATTGAATGAAGAATTACTGAATTTTTTTTATGCAAGCATTTCAGTCTGGGTAGCAGAAGTGAATACCATCAAGTGAATAATGATGTGTGGTCCCTGCAAGTCTTAAAATGTATTCATTCTTGAAACAGGCCAGATAACCTTTAAAATATTTCCTGACTCAATTTTATACATGTGAAAAATGCTTTCTGAATTCACAGTTGCTAAATATCTTTGCAAAGTAGGTTCTTTAATGGAAACCTTAGTATGATTATAAAATCATAATAACATCCCCAAAACTTAGAAATATATTAAAGTATCTCTCTGTGTTTATATGTTTATTGGTGTGTGTGTGTGTGTGCGCGCGCATGCCTGGACATGTACTGCATATATACATGGATAGATGAGAGAGAGAGAAAAAAAATAAATGCCTTAAGAAAATAACAGCTATACATGATTGTATAATTGTATTTGTTTTACAATGAAACAAAGTGATGTCTAATACGAAATTCTTGAGTTGCATAAAGTTGAATATGTTAAAAGGCTGCTTTTTACTAATGGATTGATAAAAGATAATATTTGAAAAAGTTAGTACAGGAAATGTATTGGTTTTTTGCATACCACTGTGTTTATTTACCAAAAAAACCCTGGTTCTTACTTGGAGAAAAACCTATTATCAAACTCTAAAGTAAAAATCAATGCATTATGTAAAATTAATCCTCCTCTATGGAATAATGAAATGGAGGTTTGATTTTAATCCTTGATTTTGTTCCACATCTGTTCATACTTGCCACTTGTACAACTGCACTTCCTTTTCCCTCATCATAAATGTAAATGGAAGTACAGAATAGCATAAGCAGGTGTGAGCTGTGAAAAAGATATTCACTCGATCAGTTTAAATTCTAATTAATTCCTAACAGTTTCTACATTCAACTTGCTTCCAATTTATAACTACTATATGTTCAAGAATCTGCTCAGCAATATCATGGAATAGCTTAATGAATTTACAATATTATTATTAGTCAAGTGTGTAAATTATTGGATAGAAACATTGCTCTGAATTACCTTCCAAAATTATATCAAACTATTGCCAAAAATATTTCTACATTGCATTAATAAGTTAACATATCTATGTTACCTTATTAATTCAATTAATTGCATTTTTCATTGTTTCAACCAAAATATACTTCTATGAGAGCTAATGTGGTGTAGTGGTTGTTTGTCTTTGAATAAGGGTAATTTTTGTGAGAGAAAAGTAGAGGAGGGTATGCTATGCCCTTCAAGAAAAAGGGTGGAATATCAATCTAACATATCAAATCAGATTTTAATAACGTATATAAATTAAGAATCTACCAGTTAGAAATACCTTGCACTGGTTGGAAATTTTCAGCAGAAAAAGATTTTTGGTAGCTGAAATAATAATTATTTGCTCTTTTAAAAAACTGTTATACAAATTATGTTCTTTTTAAGATTCGCTCAAATAAGAACTTTCTTTAATAGCATCAATTGAAAAGCGCAATACACAGACAAAGATGTGTTTCAAAATTGTCAGGTGATTATTAATATTTCAAAAATTACCTTACACAGCTATTTCTAATAGCCTAAATATTACAACAGAACTGAGTAGATCCGAACAGAATGAAGCATAACATATTTTGGGGGCAATCTTTCCTAACTTGCTATAATAGATAGAACTTCAATAAGGAAAAAATCACTGAAAAATACACAGAAAGTATAATCTGACACATTTAGAGAATAAAGGCCACTCTGAGAGATAAAAAAAATATGTGTAATACTGTAACAAAATCAAAAGGTGTTGAAGTGCCCTCTGCAATAGAGAACATTCATCATTGGGAAACCCATTACATCCAGTGAATTGTAGTACTACAAGGCAAAAAATAAAATAAAATACAAGCCTGCAAACATTTGGGGCCATTCTAAAACATGCAAAGATTATTGGTTCTCTCAGATTCTGGAGACCAAAAATATATCAGAAATATCCTAAAGTGTATTCCAAGCATAAACCTCATAATCCAAGAACGGTAATCACTGGTCTTCCAAACTTTCATAAACAGCACCCCCCAGCAGCCTTTCAAGATTAAGGATGCTGTGAAATGCATTTTATTGGCATCAAGAGTTACACATTTCCTACTCTGCTCCAACTCAGTAGTAAGTTTGAGCTTTTAGATTTAACTTCCTGTATTGTTTCATGGGCTACAGACTGTGAATCAGATGCACTGGGGTTTTTTATTGTATTTGGTTTTTATTATTGTCGTGAGCCATTACAAGATGGGCAATAAAAAAGTATTTTAAACAAATATTTACAACATAGGATTTCCATATAAGAAATGTTCCATACCAAAAAAATCAGAAAACATCACCGTATCAGAAATGCTGCATATAAATAGTAGGATTACAGTATAGCATCTTCATGTTTATAAACCACACTTATTAATACCTGGGAGATTAATTAGCAAAATGAGATAAAAGCTTCATTTCCATTTGTCTTTCAGTTTAACTCCAACCATCAACTTCTGTTCTATGATTTTTTTCAAATATTAAAAAGTTATAATTCTAGTTTGGTTTCAGTTACATTTCTAATTATAATAAATTAAAATTGAGAGATCACTTCAAATAACATGAAATTGGTCCCAAATCAACTTTTAGTTGATAGCAAGTATCTCTCTGCTCAGCATACCATGGGCCCAGATGGATTATATTGCCAGGCTATAGGCATGCTGAGGCCATATAATATGAAGCTAGCATGCAATTTTCTAAAAAAAAAAGACCTGAAAAATGTTATGGAGCCCTAAACGCAATATATATTAAAATTGTAAAATTAGTCAGGCATAGCTTTGTCCCCCCCCCAAAAAAGTAAAGATGTTCCTTTGCTCCTTTGAAAACTTTCCAAAACTAATGCCCAATTCACTCCAAGCAGAAAAAGGAATTGTAGTTGAATAAATACAAACATATATTCTGATTATCTATTACCCACATCTGGAAATTGTAAATAATTTCTTGACTAAAAATATATTTAATTATGCAATATTCCTGAGGGGACTGTGTTTACGTGCTAAACCCATGCGAAGATTTTATAACTATTTGCATCTGTTCTTCTCAAGAGGTTAAAAAAAAGAATCAGAAATCTAAGAAAGACTTTGTGGTACTTCAAAGTCTTCCTTGGATTTCTGAACATTTTCATCTCCTAAGGGAACCTTCACATATAAGATTAAAAAAAACACCCAACCAACCAAACCCAAAGTTTTAATTGAATATTGTTATTATTATCTATCATTTTCCCCTGAAGTTCCTAGAAAGTGTTGCCTTTGTATAACCCTATAAGAAGACATTTGCATTCCTTGCTTTTTTTGACCTATAGTTACAGCTGTACTTAAGCCCTGTTTCTTCCCCAGGGAGGGATGCAAAACATGACATATCATTCTATACATCTATTTTTGCCTCTTCACTGGCAAACCCTCTCTCAAGGCTCTGTCCTTACAAAAATATGTGAACAGACAAATGGAATCTATCCCAGAAATAAGAGAACATGTTCCAATTCAAAATTGAATAACATTATTGTTTCATTTAGACTTTGGTCTTTACAATTCCTGGTAATTGTGCTTGTGTTTGGGGCAGGCCTATTTTCTAACTCTTCCAAGAAATGAGAATCAGTTGGCCTCATTGGAGTATAGTTCTACCAAAAACAAGCCCATCCTGCTGTGACTATAGTGCTTGAAAGTGGAACAAATAAACTCAGCCCTTTGATCAGAAGCATTAAAGCAGCAAATTCAGATAGGCTTGATTGCTTGATAGCCTGCAAATAAAAACATAATCTTGAGCAATCAGTGAACACTACTATGGATTACATAATTCATTCTTTGAAGAAAAGTGGTCTGCTCAGAGTTTAATGCTGAACATAGTACCAGAAAGGAAGATAACATATAATTGAAGAATAGTAATCAACAGGATACATCTGCAATCAAGACACAGGGAAGATGTCAAATTTCATCCTGCCCTTACTCATCATCTCAGAAGAATTGTATGTTTTATTGCCATTTGCTAGCATATTAATGCACTACTAGAAAAGAAAAACTGATGAAAACATGAGAACACCAAAAGAAGTAGAAATTAACTGATAACTGTATACTTTCTTTTGAGATAGGCGGATTCAGACGGAGGCAAAATAACTTCTAATTTACAAATGAAAAATACTTTAAAAAACAGAAAACAAAATAATGTGCACATTATTATAATTTGCATAAGTCCTAGAATTTGAATCTAGCAGATGATGCTGTGCCTATGAATGGGGAGAAAACCTTTGGAACTTTGAAGGAGAACAATGGCATCCTTATAGAGAAAACATAAAGTGATATTTATCTGCTGCAACAAGCCCCATGCTCCGACTTCCACTTTTCTGGCTCTGGGCAATGAAGTGGCGACAGCAAGCTGCTGACATTTGGTTTGAGACTAGCTCCAGAGAGATAACATTACTTCTGTTTATTGCCATTTCCCCTGCAGATAAAAGGGGGGAATAAGTTATATGTTTACATTTTGTAACTATTCCCCCCCCCCTTGGTGTCCCATCTTTTACTCTAGTCTAGATGGTCATAAACCATTAAGGAGCTATCAGCCAATTAGAAAATTTAATCTTGACACAAAGAAAAGATGAGCCAACAACATTCTTTATCTACATTCAAACCAAGGGAATCGGGGAAAACAGGAACTTGAAAACTAATATCAAGCCTAAAACCATTCTATGACAATCTCAGACCAATTCTTTAAGCTATATATCAAATTACATGCGCAGCCACAGAAGAGATGTGAATGGCCTTTTTCTTATCATCCAACATCAAGCTTCCCTTACTATTATTGACATTATTCCATGCAAACTACAACCATTGGCTCCAGGTTTGGAGTTGCCGCAATTCCCATCATCCCTCAAGGTGGATTAATACCGATTGGAGCTCCATTAGGAGGGCCGCATATGTTCTCTAAGTCAAGAAAAGATTGAATGGGGAAAAGCCAAGAGGTTTTACTGCCCTCCGTGCTGAAGGAGGACTCTCCTTGTCCAACACAGGAATTTATGACTTCAGCAGTTACAGTACAGTGTAAAAAAAAGAAGAAGAAGAAGAAGTTAAGCTGCTTCCGATAGCTATGGGTGGCTGAACGAAGTGGTTCGCTATCTTTCCTCCCCCCCCCCCATCAGGATCTCGCGAAAAGGTGAATGGGGAAGAGGAGGAATGTCTTCCTTATGTGGCGGGTGCGTCTTCCCCGCGACGAGGCTGCGCGACGATCGGGGCCCCGGGATGCCCGCAGCCCGCAGCCGATCGCGCCACCCTCCCCAGCTCCCCTTGGACATCTGACCTCCCCACCCACCGCAGATCCAGCCCACTCCTTCCGGAGCTTGTCTCGGCCAAAAGCCCTCGGGAGAAGGCTCTTTCCCGGGAGAAGGCAGAAACCCACCTGGGCTCCTGAGACGGCGGATCCCTCGTCAAATCTTCACTCCGGGCACCAGGGCTTCGAGACGAGGGGGCCAGAAAGCCGGCAAGAAGAGCCCAGCTTCCCCTCGAAGCGGTTCCTCCTCGGGGAAAAGCCCCAATCCGAAACCCACCGAAGGGTTGAGCTTCTCCCCCTCAGGACCACCGAGGGGGATGAGCCGAGCTCTCCCTTTCCCCCAAGGCTCCCCACATCTCCGCCCGCCGCCTCGCCACGGACCTTGCAGCTTTCGGCCAGGGGGGATCCCGACAACAGCGCGGAACATCTTGCGGGGCACAGCAGCTTGCGGGGGGACCCGCCAAATCCCTCCTTCTCCCGGTTTGCCTCCTCCCGTCCCATCCGCCGCGCCCATCCCAGCCCCCTCGCCCTCGGTACTCACAATGGCACCAGCCCAGATGGCAGCACCAGTGCAGACGGAAGCAGCGGCCGTGGCTGTGTGTGGCGCACAGCGACAGCCCATCGCAAGGCTGAAAGTCGGGTCTTCCAGCGCAGCTGCGGGCCAGCGCTTGAGCCTCGTCCAGTTTCTCGCTTTTCCCGACCAGAAGAGAAGCGGCAGCGACGCTGGCCGCCGCCCCAAGCCCGCTCATCGTGGTGCCGCCGCCGCCGCCGCCGCCTTCCCCTGACTTGCAGCCCGCTCGGAGCTCACGCCTTGTCTCCGAGTCCCTCCCGCTGGCGCGCACACAAAGCGCAGCGGGTCGAGAAGCAAAGCGCCTCTTCTCGCCAGGGGAAACAAACGCCACGGGCCAGCCCGGCCCCGCCTGGAGCCACCTTGGCCAGCCGCCCAGCCCCGCCTCAGCCCCGGCCCCAGCCCGCCCCCTCCAGCTCGCGACGGGGCGGGGAGAACGAGGGAGGGGAACTCCGCTGAAGTGCTCGTGGGCGGCGGGAGGGGGAAGGTTGGGGGAGGGGCAGGAGAGCTGCGGAATCCTCCCCGGGAGACTAAAACCGGTCGGCCTTCCCCTCCCCGCCGTCTGGAGAGCGCGCTGACAGACGGCGCCTGTGGGCGAGGCGAAAGGCGGGACAGGCCGCGGCCAGTCAAAGGACCGGGAGTTACTCGGGCGCCTCGCTCCCAAGTTCACGCGGACCCCTCTTGGAAACCGTCGGCATCGCCCACTGTCCGCGTCACCCGAGGCCTGGATGGATCCTTCGGGCTTTTAATATGTTGTGACCGATTGTTTCTCTTTTAATACACCCGCCGGGCACAGAGCTGCCGTCCAACGTTTGCTTTCCCCCCCTCCCCCTCTCCAATTTGCATCCATCTCCCCACCTCGGTGTCTGGACCAAGCAGGATAGCTCAGATCCGCTGCATGGCAGGAGACTGCCCTCGGATGGAAATACCTTCCTCTAGCCTTGCAAGACATAAGGATAAGTATATATATTTGCATGGTGTTGTTTTTTTTTAAAAATGATTTCATAAGTGTGCCATGAGTGCTTAGGAACAAAACCATTTCTATTTGGCCAGTTGATTTGTCTTCCAACTGGTGGCATGGAGTGCACTGGAGCAGAAAACCAGAGGTTATGGAAATAGATAAATGCCATTACATAAAGCTCCCTTAGTGTATGATTCTCTATGACCTGATTCACCAGCACTTAAGCATCAGACTTCATTGGTGAAATGATGCTCGCTTGCTCCAGATCTTTTGTGTGGAAACCATTTCTGCACCATGAAGCTTTTCATCGCTATCTTTCTTTTGCTAAATTGGTTTTCATTAATGACTAACAGCCAAGATAAAACAATAAAAGTCAACATAATTTCACATGCTTTAATTCAATTTACATAGACTGAGAGATTAAAAGAATTCATATCACACACTTAAGGTAATCCTAGTGCTGAAAGGGATCTGGGAGGTCTTCTAGTCCAGTGGTTGCCAACAGGTGGGCCATGACCCACTGGTGGACTGTGAGAAAATTTTGGTGGGCCACAGAGAAATCTCACCCCCAGCACCCCTCCCCAAAGCAGTTAATCCAGGCTGCACAGAAACACAAGGCTGCATAGCCCACATGGCCTGCAGGAACCCTCCCCACCCACTCACTCCTTACCCAGCAAACTTGCCTGCTAAATTGCTATTTTTCCTTTTTCTGACCATCAGCTGTTCTGCTGTGCCGGGAGATTTAGATTAGCTAGGAAGCAGGAAATGTTTGGATTTCTTGCTTTCTAGCTAGTCTTTAGATATCCAGCTCTGCTTTTAAGCACAGCCGAACCTCCCTTAGGACTGAAGGTTCTATTATTCAGTGCAGACTCACAGTAAATTTAAGAGACTGAGCTAGCCGATGGCAGATAGATAGATCACTGAATGATTCTGTGAGCAACACAATCTGCCTGCTTTGCCTGATTTTGGGTAAAAGTTGTTCTTTTTTAGAAAAAATTCAATATGCCCAGCCAGTCACATGACCACCAAGCCACACTCACAAATTAGGCCACACCCACAGAACCAGTTAGTGGCCCCTGGGATTTAAAATTATGAGTTTGGTGGCCCCTGAGGTCCAAAAGGTTGGCAACTCTTGTTCTAGTCCACTCCTTGCCCAAGCCAGGCATCCTTATACCATCCCAGACAAATGATTGTCCAATCTTTTCTTGAAAACCTCCAACAACGGAGTAGCACCCATGAATCAGGGAGGCAAGCGGTTTCATCAATAATTTTCATTGGTAGGAAATTCCTTTTTATTTGTAGGTTGGATCTCCCTCTGATGAACTTCCACCCATTATTTCTTGTCTTACTCTCAAATGCTATGGAGAAAATAAATCAACACTCTCTTCCCTGTGACAGCGCTTCAACTCTTGGAAGACGGCTATCAGGTCTCCCCTAAGCTTTCTCTTCTCTGCCCTCAGCGTCTTTTTTTGTATCATGGTGACCAGAATTGCTCACAGTATTCCAAGTGCGATCTCACTGCGCACATAGAGAGATATTATTTTCCGTGATCTTGATGCAATTTAAAAAGGTTCTTCTGAGATGATGGGGCATAGAGAGACTTCATAGATAAGGATTACTATGCATAGGTCTTTCCTCACTTGCCGTGTCCATTGTAGTTTTCCAGAAAAATACTTGTTTCTCAGGAGAAAAGGAAATGGATGCATGCCATTAATGGACTTTCACATAATCAGCATCCTCAAAATGTTATTTTTACCACAAACAAAACCAATCCTTTTTGCCCCTTCCAAAATATTTGTATCAATTTCCATTAAAATCACCTTGCATATTCTCTGCTTTTTTAAAATGATAATTATTCCATGTTCTACTTGGCTGTATTCTTCACAACTATTGTTTTTCTGTTTTACAACTTTTCCTCATTCCCGGCATTTAGCAGCAAGCAGTCTTTCATCATCCCACCATTTCCCAGTGGCATAACTCCCTGTACTTCTGTCACATGATTTTTCAGTCTCTTCCAGGCAATTTCCATCGTATTTCTTTATGTCAGCTCTTCCTTCATTCCCCTGGGAGATTAATCTGTCATCTAATCCTTTGTCACATAGGATGCATACATTTTCTTTCTTCAGGTATCATTTTTTTAGCAAGACCATTCTTAACATTGCCAAAAAATGAAGTTTGACATTCAGAAACATAACACTTTTGCATATTGCACTAATTTACTCCGTATTTCATGATGAATCCTGATATTAATTATGCTTTTAGATTGATATTCATTCCCTTGCCTTGGGTAAACAATAGATTTATGACTCAAGTATGTATGAAAATCCCATTTTTTAATTTCTGAATGACCCAACACTTTTTCTGTATTCTCTGACCTACCCATCCATTCATGTTCATCTTGCAGAGTAACATTTCCCCTTAATATTAGTCATTCAGAATATTGCATAATATCTCCCCAAAATCATACTAGATGTCTGCCATTATTACTATTCATAACAGGCAACTATCATCAACAAAGGAACTCCTACTTTCATGTACATCCACTACAATAGAATTCATACTTAATGACATATATTTTAGTTGTTACAATCACCTTCATTTGTACTACACCAGACCAGACCAACTTTTGATCTTGTTTTCTATGTATCCTGTATGACCAGATGAATTTATATGCTCTTGGTTCTAATGATTAAACAATATCATCTAGCAAGATGAGGAAGTAGGCTTTCTCTATCAGTGCCACTGCCCTGTGGAATAATATCCCCAAGAGATCCAGACATCCATTATCATGGTCAAAGGTAGTTGATGGAACCCTTTTGGTTCAGGAGTATGTGGAAAAGTTTTCATTGTTCCCTTTTGATACTGATCTTCGTTTTTTTAATTGTTAAGATGCCCAGAACCATTATGGAGTCAGGTGATTCTAAAAATATGCTGTATCAACAAATAATTCAGATTTTTTACATCTTTCTTTTCCTATCTCTTCTCCCCTTCCATTCTCTTTCCCCTCTCCACTTCACCTCACCATAAGTTTGACACCTTTGGGACAAATGGTCCTGACCATAATCTTTTTCATGCAATCAGGACTTTTATCTAATATTTCAATAAAATGGAAGAATACACTTCTTAATCTCAGCCATAGCTACACCATATGTTACATTCCCTGAAAACAATAGTTTTAGTATCAGATAACTTTTTTCCCAGGGAGCTGCCAGCTTTTACTTGGATAGGAAGTAAAAATTAATGAAGTTCTGTACTATATTGATCTACCCAATCAATTGTATCCAGAAGTCTTCTCAGATGTCCAAGCAACAGAGTAGGGTCGTGCCCTTAGGCCTTGTTCTTATAACACATATAGTACATATGTAATAGGTACAGCAAATAGGAATTAATTGATCTAAGCAATTAATTCACAGGGGCTTAAATCTCCAAACTCAGTCAATCATGGCCAGGATTAAGTTAACTTCACTCAATCAAGTAATCTAGAATGGCTGACAATCAAATTCCTCAATTCCATGACAATTCGCTGCTAAAGTCCTGCAGTTTAGAATGTCTTAAACACAGATTAGCTGCAGTGGGCAAGCCAGACCTATTGTTGCCTACCTGCCAAATGAGAAAGGAAATGTTGATGTAATCAAACCTTGCAAATACTTTCCTAGTCAAGAATACATATTGTACTGGCTCTTCACGGAGAAAGATTATGATTTGATACTCTTAAAATGGAGGATTTTGACCCTGTTCATGGGACCACACTATAAAAACTAGTAATAAGTGTGGCTGGTTAAAATGTAGTAAGAGTGAGCCTTGGAATTGGGTTTTGTATAGGTATTTCTCTCATCAATAATAATTTAGGTGAGAAACAGATGGTATTTTTGGGGTGGGGGGAGGAATAAACAGTTATCACATCATTTGGGTCTGAGTGTATGTATTTACAGTAAATGTTTTTGTCGTCCCAAATAACCTTTGTAACTAGACAAAGTGATCTTGAACAAAAATATTCTTGAAACAAAACCATTATTAGAAATTGCCAAGTATTTATCACCACACTGTTTATGTAGATAATCTCTATTGGTACAGCAAACATGTGTCAGAAGCATCTGTGGCAGGGTTTAAACTGAGTTGATATCTTATCATCATTTTTGGGGGGTGGGGGGGAGAATAGGCTATATATTTAGTAAATAAGTTATAAAGGATTATGAATTCAGACACTGATTTTATGCCTTAGCTACTTCAAAAGCAGAGTACAAGGAAGTATTTCCAGCTGCAAGTGGTCTCATTATCTCTTGCCAGACTATGGTGCAGATAATACATTGGACAAGCTTCTCTGGGAATAACTGGGGAGGGGCATATGTCTGTTAACCAATTCAGTATTTGTGTCAGACAAAGCTAATAGTAAATCACAGTATGAACAGAAACACCTTCAGTCATTCTGTCAGCCTTGCAGGATAAACCAGATAGGAATCACAAGAGATGCGCTAATTCTACTTTATTGTAAAGCTACATTGACAGAATCTTGCAAGTCTCAAGGTACAATTCCACCCCCCCCCAACTCCTTTAGAGTCAGAGAAACCAGAAAGGTTTCTGCGAAGCCTCTTGTCCTTGCTCTGTCTCTTTATCTGTTATTGAAGGGGGGAAGCATTCCAGCAGAGTAACCTGTGGGAGAAAAGGAGCTTGTCTGTAAGAAAATCAAAGGTAGCAATTAAACTGGACAGCAGCACTTAAACCACCAAAAGTTAGTAACATTTTGATTTTCTTTGTTTGGAAAATAAAAGGGTAGCCTATATGCCAACCAATAGAAGATGCTATGTGTACCTACCTTTAAGAAATCACCAGTGTATTCCCACTGGGACAAACTGCTTGTAAGGGTCAGCGCCTGAGATGGTTTCAGCTTTCAGCTGGCATAAAACTTTGCAACTCATGCCCTATAGCATGATACGTTAAAAAGGGCCTAACAAAAGGAGCATGTTGGAGGATATATGTATCACTATAGTAGAACATTTTATATCCTGGATACAAACAGAGCTTTTGTTATGACTTAGGACATTTGTACATTAACTCAGCCATTGATCTGAAGAAGACAGAGAATATAAAGGGTTAAGACTCCAGGGATATGGATTTGAAGTAGCTTTAGTAGGACTGGAAAAGACATCAGAAGTCCAACAACTATGGGATAGAAAATAGTGGAGGATAAAACCTTACCATTTCCAGCCTTGGGAGGGCTTCTAAAATTTCAAGAAATTCACTAGGAAAACATGCTACTAACAAAACTTATCATTGGGTACTTGTTTTCTGATTACTGTAACCCATAATGGGAAAAAGAATAGTTTTAAGAAATCGTTTTTTCTAGTCCAGTCTGAAAGTACAGGGACCTCTTAAAGGTTGAATTTCAATATCCTGGAAAAATAATGAGAACCAAAAGGTAATGAAAAAATATCTTTCACAAATTAGTTTGAACTAAAAATGCACACTGGGAGATAAAAGGTTAAGATTTTGTTCCGAGATTTTAACAGATTAATATTAGTTCATAAACATGTTCATACATATGGTAATACTGGTAATAATAAACCCATGAATAGGGTTAGGCATTTCTAAATTGTGTAGTATGGGATATAGGAATATGAATTATTACTTATTTATTCAATGCATATCACATTTTTATCATTTTCACCATGATATTCAGAAGTGTAGAAGTGGTCTCAACCATCCATGTAGAGGCTGTGAGGTAAGTTAGAAAAAGAGCTCACTCAATAAATTTTGGGGCTATATTTTTACTCAGTCTTCCCATACCTGGTAGCTACAACCCCAATCACTATCAGTAACCAATGAATGTAGTCCATCTCATTTGATGGTGTAATCGTCTGGCTGAAGAAGGCTATTCTAATCAGTAATCTCATGCTGCTTCAACAAATTAGATTTCTCATGTGCCAGTAGACTCAGATCATTCTTTATATCTTTGTGTCAGCAGAGAAATATGTCAGTGTAAATTTTACCGTGTTCACAGTCTAGCTTCAGCAATGAGGCCAGTAGTATTGCCACCTCTACACAATTTAATGCAGTTTAAGGTAGTAATTCCTGGATTCTCAAGCATCCTTATCCCACCCAGCCTCCATTTCTTTTGGGGATAAGCAAAACTAATTAGTTCAATTTTTCATTATAAAATATAGTGGGGAAATTTGGGATATTCAGGATGTGATCCAATTCTTTTTCTTTTTTGCAGTAAGACTGTATCCTAGGAGATAGATAATCTTTCGTTCAAAACAAAAACAACCTGTCAATCAGGACAAAATAGTCTTAACTGTTCCTTCCTGCTTGTTCCTCTCATACGCCACACTAACCATGAACCAGATTACTGATTAATCTCCTGCGATTGTTGATCTTGGAAATTGATGTCCTATGGTTTAAAAAAAGGAAAAAAAATCCAGGCCAACAAGTCTACTCTGTGAAAGCTAGTTATACAGTCTTTCTTGCAGCCCAAGACCAAATGAAGGAATAAGGCAGTGACCAAATGAGGAAGGGCATGTGTAGTCAATAGGAAATGGGATTATTCCTGTCTCTGATGCAATTGCCAGCATTGCATTGTTCATAAAGCAAAAGCCTACATCAGGAAAAAAAAAAGGAAGAATTTTAACAGATGACTGCTCTCATAACACAGACTTGGCAAGACCTGAAGACATTGTGAGTACACATCCCTTAAAAACAGCCATGCACCTTCATGCTGTGGTAAACGGAATGTGAGGATTAGCTCCATGGTTAATTTCTCTACAATATTTGTGGGGGAAAGGGACATTACAGCAAAACACAAGAGGGTTAATAAAATGTTTCAAAATGTTAGTGTGGTGGTTCTGGATATCAGCACTTTTTAATTTGCTGGATTCTAAAAATAGCAAGTTTGGGGAAAAAACCTTTATAAATTGCAAAGTCTTGCCATTATTAATTAAACAATAAATATTCTTGTTTTCTTCTGTGTCACACATCACCTATTCATCACCTTTTTTAATATCTTCCCTTACATTGCATGTCTTAGAACCAATAGTATACTTGTAGCAGCCTTCTCCAAGCTAACTCTCTTCAGATATTCACAAATTAGGGAGTTAGAGAATTAACATTTTTGTGGCACATTAACTTGAGGAAGACACGTTTATTTCCATGACCCCCAAAAAACTTAACAAGTTGATAAACTTGAAAAATCATACAATTTCACAAATCTTACTTAGAATTTTAGGACAGCTTTTCCCAACCTAGTATTTTCCAGATGTGTCAGAATATTCAGTCATCTTCAAGAATCACAGCAGCACTTATAAGAATTGTCTTCTCCAATTCTTGTTTAGCCTAAGGTTGGACTGAAACACAGCAACTGGTTCAATGGAACAGAGCAGATTCCTAGCTGAGGATAGACGCATACTTAGACCTTTTCAGTCCAATACCTTACCTGCTTTAGCAGACTGGATGGTGCCAAGTTTGAGAAACTTGCTTTACTACCTAATTTAATAGTGGAAGCACACAAAGATTTAACAGTTATTTGTTTAACTTTAAAAAAAACACAGAATTCAGAAGTCCCATCTTGTAAAAACAGTGGCTTGGGCGACTGAGGTGAAGCAAAAGCAAAGAATATACTCAGCCCAGGAATATATTTACTTCTAGAATAGTATGCATCTTTCAGATCAAAGTTTTCTCTTCTTTTTGCAAGATGTTTGGTCAAGTATATTCAAAGACAGGGCAGCTTAATACTAGCATGTGCTTTCAAGCAAGTGGAATGATAAAAAGGCACTTTGTGAGCAACAGGTTATCACTTGGAGATAGAGGATGTGGGCTCATTTCTGAAACTAGAAAAGACAGTGATATTGTTTTATAGCACCCTGTGTTTTATATTAAGGCCTAAAAACAATCAGTTAAAAAATCAAAACAGAAAAAAGGCTGTTTATACTGAATAACTTGTGTGTAGAAAAAATATTCTATGTTTTATTTTCCGATCAGCTCTCATTCTATCTGATAAAAGAGAATTTGCTTTGTAAATTTCTTTAGAAGAAAAGGATTTAACTGAACTTATCAAAGGTTATATTCTGCCATTTACTGAAAGGTTGCCAGGGTATGGTGAAAGTATCCTTCCTCCCAATCATCTACAAAATCATCCAGGCTTCCATTAAATGCTAAGGAATATTAAGCCCATGTCACACTGCACCAATGGATGGAAACAGGATGTAAAACGGAGAGAAACACTTGCCATCCATTGGTTAGCGCGATTCATCCGTTCTGTACTCACTGCGTCCGTTTTTCATCCTCTCTATCCGTCCAGCATCCGTCGACTGAGGTTC
>BHFT01055754.1:0-12414 GCA_004320025.1 Laticauda laticaudata | reverse complement strand
GAACACGGACCATTCCTATTGGCTGATGCCGTTTGACAGCCGGCTATAAAAGGGAGCTGTCAAACGGCATCAGCTGAAGTCCGCCAGCTGGCTGCCTTGTTAGCGCGGCAGCCGCGGTAACCCTTTATTGCTTCAATAAAGTAAAAAAGCTGAAGTTTCGTTCTGTGTTTGCCTCAGGTTATTCCGCCGCTCTACAATATCTTCCCCTGCCCTTCTCTTAGTTTCCCCAAAAGCAAGTTTAAAAATGTAAACTTCACATCCCACAATACTAATTGTTAGTTTCTATTTGCTGTACATCCTAAAAGCCATTATTTCAGATGTCTAAATTTGCCTTGCTATGTGATATATTTTATATAAGAAAGCTTATCCTGCTTGGATTTGGTTAAATTTTTAAAAATACTCTCAATTTGGCCCTTCTCCAACTTCATTCTCTGACCTTGTATGCAAGGTATCTCTTTTTGGATGTTGTCCTATATTTATTCTTGCTGAGATCAATGCAAAAATATATTTTCATTTAGTTTTTCTGGAATGATGGCAAATTAAAATGCCCGTGGTTTTAATTCAAACATATTTTTAGCATTTTGTGGATTTAAAAAAAAATGTATTTAAAATACTTTTAGATATATTTTTATTAACTTTTGCATGATCACCCCAGATGCTAAAGTGTTTCTTCTTTGTTTTGGCACTTCCAGCAGTTGTTGTAATATATTTTATCCATTTTAGTAAATGTAGATGGTGCTATAGACCATTTATAAAATGTTTTGTACCAATTTTCCCTTGGTTTGGAGTAAATTTTACAATTTCTCCCAAAGCAATAAGCATATCAAAGCTTATTGAAAAAACAATAACAGATAAAATAGAAAATTGGGCAAAATTGGGGCAAGCAGTTAAAGAGAAAACTGCTTTTACTTTCTGGTAGTTGGTAAATGGATTGGACAATTTAGCTGGTGTTTTTTTTTACTGTTAGTTTAAATTAAACCTCAGAAATTAATCATAAACTTCATACTTCTCAATTCTCAACCTTGGGAAATTTTAAACTCATAACCCAACTAAAATAATGGAAACCAAAACCAAAACCAAAAGTTCTTGTTCTGAAACTACAAAGGCACAACTGGCCTTCCTTGTTTTTTATTTTGAGTTCATATTCTGGACAGAGAGAACTATTGGTTTGACGAAGGGATTATCCATGTTGAAACTGAACAGCTTTCCCTCAACAGAGAGGGAGGGATTCAACACCACCTGTCTCCTCTTTATAATACAGTCCTTTCAGCAATTTCAAAAAGGTTCACACCTGTTTATACTCTAATTCAGGTGACTCCAAAGAGCTAACAGCCAATCCTCAGAATGCTAATGACCGGATGACTGCAAAGAATATAAATCCTTCTGTTCTGCATCAGTCAGTTAAAACCAGGTTCTCTGCCAGTTACTGGGTGGGCATGGCCATGGTAGGTATGGCCTAGTCAGGCCGTACCTACCATGTCTCCTGTGCAGTCTCCTGCACATTGGAGGGGGGTGTTTTTGTCTTCCCCAGACTCCAGAGGCTTTCCTTGAGCCTCCAGGAAGGCGAAAATGGCTTCCCTAGGCTCCGGAGGCTCTCTGGAAGCTGGAAACGGGCCCATTTCCAGCCTTCCTGAACTTCCAGGAGGCCCATTTTTCACCCTCCCCGAGTGTCCATGCACACGCTACCCTTACCTGCATCCAGAATGGGCTGTGTGTGGACTCGTGGCAGGGGAAGGTGGGCAGGGCCAACCAGGAGTGGGATTTGGGGGTTCTCCGAACTGCACAGAATCTTAGCTAAGGGTTTCTCCCAAACTTCTGCGAACCTCCCAGTAGCCCACCCCTGGTTAAAACTGAAGAAACTTCTTGGATGAGAAGTAAAATGTTTTTAATGGAGAAAAAAATCAAGAAAGTCCAGTTCTTTTTGGATAAAGTACCTTTGGCATAACCATGTCTTGGATGATTGAGAATCTCCATAGACATACAGAATGATGGTTTCTCCCTCCCTTCCATGTATTGACTGTTCTACATAAAGCTGTTCTACTGCAGTCTAAATCTTTAAGGAAGGTGATAAATTTAATCCTACTAGCTTATTTCCAATTGGCCTTAAATTAACAGCAAAGTAAGTGCCAAACATTTGCGTGAGAAACTCATTTATTGGGCAGAACAACAGCAAGTTTTGGCTGATGAATAAGTGGGCTTAAAGACAGGCAGGTCAAAATACAGATGAATGTGTTATTTTAAACCATCTAGCAGAAAAAGATTCCTTTTGATCTTGAGGAGGTTCCCTTTATGTTGCCTTTGTTCATCTGAAAAGGGTTTTTCATTCAACCTTCAAAAGATTGTAGCAGTAATCATTAAATACATGTGGAGATTGCCATCTTATTAGGTTAATGATGACGTTCCAGATGAAGAGGTATTTGAAAGACAGATTGAACAGCAAGTGTTGATCTTTCAGCTGCAATTCCTATTATAAGAGGGCTTTTTAAAAAAGGTTACATTGTGGCTCCTTTTGTTTAATCTTTGTATTATAGGTATTCTCAAATTAATGATATTTAATAGTAATAGGATTAATAGTAATAGTAATGCAGACTTAGTAAATAGATGGACAGTGTTGAGGGAATTATTTGTTTAGCAGAGTGATGTGTTCGGGAAAAAACTGTCCTTGTGTCTAGTTGTTCTGGTGTGCAGTGCTCTATAGCAGTGGTTGCCAACCAGTGGGCTGGGGAACATTGGTGGTTCACAAGAAAATTTTGGTGGTCCACAGAGAATTGTCATCCCCCAAAGCATCCCCCAAGCAATTAATCCAGGCTGTGTGGGAACACAAGGCTGCACCGCCCACATGGCCCGTGGGAACATAAGGCTGCATCGCTTGCACTGCGAACAATACAAGGTACTGAAGGGAGGGGGAAAGGGCAGAAGGGAGGGCCACAGGACTGCTTCTTTCCACTTCTTTCTTCTGCTTTTGCAAGGCAAGGCAATGAGGCATCCTGCTCCAAGAGGTTGCGCCAGCAAAGACTCATTTCTGGCAGAGTTTGGGGGAGAGAAAGAAAGTCTTCTGCTGCTTCCCTTGCATGAAGCCAAAAATCTGTCTCTCTCTCTCTTCCCCTGAGAATGGAGCTGGAGATGGTATCCTGCGATCCCAAATAAAGAATGATCAATTGGTAGGAAAACAGGGTGGGGAATTTTCCTGCAGACTTTTTGCAGGTCTCTGGTCTGCGGAATTTAAATTATGAGTTTGGTGGTCCCTGAAGTCCTAAAGGTTGGTATATAGCATCATTTTGAGGGTAGGCATTGAAACAGTTGATGTCCAGGATGTGAAGGGGTCTATAAATATTTTCACAGCCCTCTTTTTGACTCGTGCAGTGTACAGGTCCTCAATGGAAGGCAGTTTGGTAGCCATTGTTTTTTCTGCAGTCCTAATTACTCTCTGGAGTCTGTGTCTGTCCTGTTAGGTTGCAGAACCAAACCAGACAGTTATAGCAGTGCAGATAGACAGACTCAATCATTCTTCTGTAAAACTGTATCAGCACCCTGGGCAGTTGGAGCTTTCTGAGTTGGTGCAGAAAGAACATTCTTTGTTGTGTTTTTTGATGACATTTTTGATGTTAGGTGTCCATTTTAGATCTTGAGATATGATAGAACCTAGAAACTTGAAGATCTCTCGTGTTGATACTGTGTTGTCTAGTATTGTAAAATTTGAATTTACCCAACTGAATTGTGATAGTTGGTCTTGTTTATTTATTTATTTGCTAGTTTGTTAATTTCTAGAACTATTTGGATGCTGCCTAACTTGAATTATGATACTTGGTCTTGTTTATTTATTTGTTAGTTTGATCATCTTAAAAACCATTTGAATATTGACCACCTTCCAAGATTCTAGATATTTACAGCAATGGTATCTGGTGGTCTCCAAATTGAGGAAAGACTGTCTTATAAATATAGTACAATATTAATGGGAGAGAGTTAATGAAGGCAAAATTGATTTAGGCATGTCAACTGAGCAGAGATTCAGATAAAATCTACCTGTTCCCGATTTCCCAGCACTGAAGAAAGGTTCACAAAAGTGCTGGAGAACAAGTTCAGGTAGGAGGAAAGAGGACAAAATAAAAACCTGAAAACATTTTTAAGTGGTAGAAGCCAAATAAGAAACCTAACTGGGTTAATTATTTACTAATGATAGGAATCTTCGTTTTGTTGTAGTTGTACATATCTGTAAATATGCCTTGAAAATTACAGATAGTCATAAGCCCCTAGTACTCCAAAACTACTTTCATTTTCACCACTTCACAAATTGCAATATAAACAAAAATGGTCCTTTATTATACGTAGATCTCTATTTTTGATTAAATCCCCAAATCATTCTCTAGCTGCCAAGCTACTGTTTTTTTCCTGAATTATTAATCCTATGTATTCTGCAGAACAATATAATGTCAGTCTTCAGAGTCCAGTCTATGATCTCATGTATGGCTTTCTCAGTTCAAAATCATATTTATTTTTAAAGAAATATATCATCAATATTTCAAAGTTTATGTAGGTCAAACAATATTGTTGGGATGGGACATGAAAAATTAAGCCATTTTGTATGGGGAGACCAAATGAAATTTGATGACGCATTATTTTTGGAAGAGAACTGTTTCACTGAAAGATAAGGGTGAACTCATTTAAAGTGGTCTTACACCTGAGACATACAAAATTTTGGGTCTAGAGAGCATAGTTTGAATTCTGAAGACATAGTATGTTCACAAATTGCCTGCTATGAATTGAATTTTTTATTGTCATTATATGTATCTACACAGTATACACAAATGAAATTCACATAAAACTCAAACACCAGATCCAACACGCACACACACATGACAATCTTCAAACACCCCTCCACCTGCCAAAATTCCCCACTCCTTAAAAACACACAAGCATCCACACAACAGACCAAGTGATACTGTCCAGCAGCTCACTGATAGTGGTCCTTAAGTTTAGTGTTAACTGCAATTATAGCTCTGGGATAAAACTGTTCAGAAAATGTGTGGTCCAAGTTTTAATTGTTCTTTATCTTTTGCCAGAAGGCAAGAGTTCACAATGATTGTAAGCAGGAGGGGAAGAGTCTCTGAGAATGTTGTGGGCAGGACTGCAAATAGGCAGGACTGTTTGTCTGCTTCCCAAATTTTCTAAAAGATGTGGGCACTAACCTCACTTTTTTGAAAAAAAAATTGTAGGATATAAAGTCCAAGCCTTATATCAGGGGTCTTCAAAGTTGACAGCTTTAAGACTTGTGGACTTCAGTTCCCAGAATTCCTCCTTCAGTCATGTTAGCACAGGAATTCTGGGAGTTGAAGTCCACAAGTCTTAAACTTGCCAAGTTTGAAGAGCCTTGCCTTATATGAATCTTTGTAACAGGAGATTTTTATCATGGTGATTTCATTTTCCAAGCCTGGCCACTTACACAAAATAAATGCAAATCAGTATCTTTAAATCCTGAACTGTTTCTGGGATATACAGCAGCTACCTTTTCAACAGAACTGCAGTGCAAAAAAACCCAAAAAAAGCTATCAAGCACTTTCAGAAATAGAAAGCCAAGTGCTACCTTTATTTATTTATTTATTTGCTTGTTTGTTTATTTATCATTTGGTTTGTTAATTGCTTACAAGATAATAGGTATAAGTAAAAATATAGTTATGAATACATGGATACATATAAGAAAAATATTATATATATATATCAAAGAAACAGTAGGACAGGGACAGTTGGCACATTGGTGTGCTTATGCATGCCCCTTACAGACCTCTTAGGAAAGGGGTGAGGTCAATAGTAGACAGTCTAAGGTTAAAGTTTTTGGGGTTTGGGGAAGAAACCACAAAGTCAGGTAGAGTATTCCTGACATTGACCACTCTGTTGCTGAAGTCATATTTTCTGCAGTCAAGTTTGGTGCGGTTAACCTTGAGTTTGCATCTATTGTGTGCTCTTGTATTGTTATGGTTGAAGCTGAAGTATTCATTGACAGGTAGGACATTGCAATGTATGATTTTATATACTATACTTAGATCGGACCAAAGGCAGCGAAGTTCTAGGTAGTCTAGGTCTAGAATTTCAAGTCTGGTGGCATAAAGTATTCTGCAACAAGTAGAGGAGTGAAATATTTGTGAAATATTTCTGGACTTTCTCAACTGTGTTAATATCAGATACATAATGTGGGTTCTAGACTGATGAGCTGTTTCCGAGTATTGGTCTACCAAATGTTTTGTATGCTCGAGTTAGTAGTGTAATATTACCTGAGAAAAAGCTACGTAAGATTAGGTTAACAACTCTGAATGCCTTTTTGGCTATGTAATTACAGTGGGCTCCAGCACTCATCATTAGAGATGAGTACTGCAAGATCCTTGACAGAGTTTGGATCATCAACAAGGTCTTGACAATACAGCCTGTGTTTTATTTTCTGATTTTTTTTGCCAATATGTAAGGCAGAGCATATGTTTATTTAAACCTTAAAGCAGCATGGAATCAAATAACCAAGAAGTGTGCAGTTCTTGCTTGTTTGTCAGCTAGTTCTCTTTAGAGCAGTTATGTTCAAATTGCTGAGTAAATAATTATTTAAAGTTTGCAAGATACAGCATAACAGAAGGGCTTGGAATCAGCATGGAACCCGTGAGAACTTTCCATCCACTATTACACCTGGGATAATTAAGGTTTACATACTATTCAGAGCAATGTATGACTTTCATAACCTATTTCAAAGTGGATGCAATGGAACCCAGATTTATTTTTCTTTGTTTTCAGTTGCAGACTTGAGAGACCTTAAGGAATGTGTGAATTGTATACCCAACAATACTCTAGGTCCGTGACGGTGAACTTATGGCATGCATGCTGGGAGTGGCACAGAGACATCTCTCTGGGCATACCAACCATTGCCCATTGCTTTTAGGGTTCTGCGCTTTCATGCATGCTGGCCAGCTGGTCTTCACACATGCGGAAGTGCCGGAAACTGGAAGAGCAGCTCCCCGGTGACCATGCATGTGCTGGGAAGCTGAGCTTCCATTGCACACATGCATGCAGGCCATCTGGTCTTTATGCATGCATGCACACTGGAAACCAAAAGACCAGGTGGCTGACATGTATGCGCACACTGGAAATCAAAAGCTCAACTTCCCAGCAGGCACATGTGCGCTGAGGTGCTGCTCTTCTGGTTTCCTGTGCTCTCCCCTGTGCGCATGCGTGCTCCCATTTCAGCCCAGTGCCAAAAAGGTTCATCAACACTGCTCTAGGTCAACCTTCTGCCACCTGGGGCCTAGCTAAGCCCAGAGATAAGACAGTGAAATCCAATTGAATTGAATCCTTTATTTGCTTACGCTTAGTAAACCAAATATTGTCAACTAAAGTTATAACTTCATAACCTACTACCGTGTTTCTCCAACAATACAGCCTCCACCCATACAAAGCCCCACCATGTTTTATTGGCATAAAATCAAATTAAGCCCCTCCCCGCAAATTAAGGCCCATATTAAACATGCAAAATAGGGGGGGAATGGTGGGGGGGATTGCATTTAGGAAGTACTTGCATGCCCGGATATGGTGCTGCCTCCGTTGGTGGGGCACTTCATACCGGGAGACCTTCTGCCACCATTGCTTTCCCTTCTCCCTTACTGCCGTGATGTTAGAGGAACGCCACGGCATTTGGCGCAGCCACGTGCGGCCAGTCAGGGCTCCTCCCTGCAACCGGAGCCCTGAGGAGACACTTGGCTTCAGGAGCTCCCGTTGCTGCCTTCCAAGGGAAGGCGCTCGCCCGAGATGATCTCTCTCTCTCTCTCTCTCTCTCCCCCCCCGCAAGGTCAACATTTGCACTGCGGCTGAGGAGGAGGAGGCTGCAGCCGGTTCCTCCTGCTTGCTGAGAGGTGAGGAAGCCGCAGCTTTGCAGAGCAAGCGAAGCGCTGCTCGCCTGGGTGAGATTTGGGAATGAGCAAATCGTTCCAAAAGGTCCACTTCTGCGGTGCGGCTGAGGAGGAGGAGGCTGCAGCCGGTTCTTCCTGCTTGTTGAGAGGTGAGGAAGACGCAGCTTTGCAGAGCAAGCAAAGCGCTGCTCGCCCGGGTGAGATTTGGGAATGAGGGGCAGGAGGAGGCATGCACGCACCTGAGACTCGCTTTCCCGGCTCTGCCCAGTCCGCATGGCTCTGGCGTGGCCCTGGCGGGATGAGCGGAGGGTCCGAAGGGGAGGCGCTCACTGCCTTGGTGAGAGCTCTGCCGCCAGGAAGGAGGGCCTGCCTGTCAGCTGCGCTGGGCGCCCCAGGCTAACTAGTTGTGGGTGCATGCATGCCTCCTCCTGCCCCTCGTTCCCAAATCTTGCCTGGGTGAGTAGCGCTTTGCTTAAGTGAATTAAGTCACCCCCCGAATCAAAAAATAAATAAATAAGGCCCAGCCTTATAATGTGAGAAACATGGTAGATAGATCCTGAGAGATTCTATGTTGTGGTTCTCTTTCTCATCCTTCCAGCCCCGGACATCACACTTTTCATCCAGATCTCTTCTTGGGGAAGTTCTGAGTTGGCCAAATCCTCCCCCTCTACTACTGCAAGTGAATATTTTATCACAGTGCCCCCTAAATGAATAATTGATCATTCTTATCTGATATGCTGCTTGGAAATTATAGGATTTACAAACCAGCATGCCTGAAGGCACTAAGCAAGAAACCTGTCACAAAAAAGAATTAGTTATTGCAATTACCATTCCAAGAGATCCTTCCATGCAAGGCTTCTAAAATTCCATACAACATGGAGAATTCTAAAAATGGAAATTAATGTCCTTGAAGTTATCTAAGTAAAGATAGGAGTATGAAAGTATTTTAAAAATAAGAGAGATATTTCCTGTTTGAGAGAGACAGTTTGATACAGTGTTAAAGCATTAGGCTAGAAACTCAAAGACTGTAAGTTCTAGCTTTGCCTCGGACACAAATCCAACTGTGTGATCTTACGCCAGACATTCACTTTCACCTCTAGGAAGAAGGAAAGAACAAACCACATACAAAAATCTTCCCAAGAAAACTGCAGGTCCAGGTGGTCACCAGGAGTGGAAAACGAGCCAAAGGTTTACACACAACTTAGAAAAGCCCTTCCATACATTTCCTGATTTGTGCCAATGTTTGCAAATGTGATATAAATCTCCCCCTTACTGATGTACTTCTCTTTTCTGGCAATGTCAAGTGGTTACCCTGGGCAATGATTATTAATGATAGAGAGGGGATTTTAAAGAAAGAGAATGTGATTTATACGTATATGGATCAGGAATTTGTTAGTACCGAAATTATCATATCTGGAACTTCATCTACTCTTTGTCTATTACCAGAATGTCTGTTTCACTAGTCAATACCTGCCTATCTGTGTGGATCTGGAATTCTAGACCGAGGAGAGTCTAACTCATATTCTGTACAGTCATACCAATACACACAATGCCAGTTATTTGGTTGTGCCATTCAATATATGCTTTCTAATCTTTTCTAATCTTTCTAATGTTTTCTAATCCTTTAGCAATATTACAAATGATTCATCAAATTCACTTCCATCTTTATGACAGCATTACTGGATGCAAAGCTTTATTTGTTTTCTGTTCAAGAAAGACAATTAGACTTACAAGAACAAAATAGAAACTAATGGACAAAATGAACTTTTTGTGCTATAGCCAAGATTCTAAGGTAATGCCAGTGACCCTGTGACATGTGTGTTACAGGTGACACACCATGATGTTTGGGTGATAGTATTCACCAACACCCACCAACCATTCTTGAAAATATCTCCCATTCTTGCAAGATGTTTGGAACAGAAGAGGCAGCACTAGAGTTGGGTATGCTCCCCTCAGCTTCTAAATCCTCCAAAAACTTTGTAAGGTTCCTTGTTTTACTCGTATTTCATGTTTTTAATTATTTGATATTTCTTTACATAATACATGTAATATATAGCACCACATAAGTTCAGAATGTATTTTTTTAAAAAATGAATATGTAAACAATTATTTCATCTTTGTTCAGCAGATGAGGGGTTGGAATGATATGACGAGTCAAGTTGAATTGCTAACTAGGGCATACAAAACCTTTGCCAGACCAATTCTTGAATACAGCTTGTCTGCCTGGAACCTACACTATACATCAGACATTAACATGATTGAGCAGGTTCAGAGGTATTTCTCAAGAAGAGTACTCCATTCCTCTACTCACAATAGTATTCCCTATGCCTCTGGGCTTGAAATTTTGGGCTTGGATAATCTGGAACTGTGCCACCTGAGGTGCGATCTAAGCATAGTTCACAAAATTGTCTGCTATAACATCTTGCCCGTCAGTGACTTCTTCAGTTTCAGTCACAGTTACTTGGGCAAACAACCAAAACAGACTCAAGGTAAACGGTTCCAAACTCAATTGCAGAAAATAGAACTTCAGCAACAGAGTGGTCAACACCTGGAACACCCTACCCGACTCCATTGTTACCGCCTCAACCGCTCACAGTTTCAATCTCAAACTGTCTACTGTGGACCTCACCCCATTCTTAAGAAGTTCTTAAAGAGGGCATGCATAAGTGCACCAGCCTGCTTACCATCCCTGTCTTACTGTCCCCATTTATCTGTATTTCTCATTTTGTTCTTGTTTATATTCATACCTATATTTGTTATCTTGTACATGGTTGAAAAAACAAATAAAAGAAATAAAGTAAGGCATTTTCTGAATTTTGACACACCAAAACTTTCACCGCTATTGTTCTAAGGCAGTGTAACTCAGTACAGCTCAGGACTTTGTATACAACTTCCAGATGATTTTGATCTGCAAAATGCAACAATACAAATGTAGCATCTACAGTATCTACAACATGTTCAACTTTGGGCAAAGGCGTCCAACACATAATGCTGCACAGCCTTATTACTATATTATGACCCAGGAATGATACAATGACTGAATGTAAACAAGTTACTCCAGCGAGATCTATGGAATGTCAACCTCAGGAGGTACAAAACCAAGAATCACCTGAGGCTGGAGACATAGGCACCGCTGAGCAGTTGGAATAGTCTGATGATGATGACGACGATGACGAATGTATCTTTTATGTATACTGAGAGTATTACACCAAGACAAATTCCTTGTGTGTCCAATCACACTTGGCCAATAAAAAATTATATTCCTATTCTATTCTATTCTATTCTATTTTATGATGACAATGTGAGATCTCCCAGACCCTGCACCTAGTACGTAGAGAAGAAAGCAGAGCAGAGACCAGTTCTGTGAGGCTCCTTCCCAACCAAAAAGGTTCTTGAATAGAACCATCTGGAAGCAGACTGTAACCCTGACTTACTGTCCCTCACTGGAATCGGCTGCATCGACTGTTTTGTGACCCTGACTTATGGATTCTGCTTGTGAAATTCTAATCTTTGGACTGGCCAACAATGTTGACCTGTATCTTGGAATTCTGGGCTGGATTTGAACTATTCTTCTGCATGCTCCTTTAAAGAATATTTATTGAGGAAAAATTCTTTGTGGGATTTTGCTTTGGCTTGCATTTCTTGTCTGCCTTAAAGAAACTGCTAATTTTCATTGTAATTGTGTGAGTGTTTAATTGGAATAAGAAGCAGAACAATCTCTCCCTCATCTCCTACATCCTCCAAAAAGCTTGGTAAGGCTGGGGGCCTCCCTGATCATCATTAATTTAATGAATCTATGCTTTGGCCCAGTATATAGTGTGTATATAAATTTGCCAAGGAATGTAGTGTTGAAATATTTTGGTAAAATGTACCTTAAATATTTGACTGACTTCCTTCTGTCAATTCTTTTACCTCATTTTTAAACTTTCAAAGTTGTCAGATGAAATGCATTTGTTTCAGACTGCAGGTAAATTGTATAGTCCAGTTGATTTACATATGAATGTGAAAATTATGTTTGTGTGGTAATGGCATGCATGTATACCTCATGATTTGTATGAGTTTACTGTGAATAGTTTTTTCAATGGTTGGGGGAAGAAAAATTGTGTTAGTTGGATTAAATATGTCTTAGTTTGTTCTTTTTTAATCAACTACCATCTTTGTATTATTAATCACAGCCATTCTTATGTTTTCCTATGGCAAGTTATAATTATCAGATTGTAAGATACTATATTAATGGTTGTCATCTGGATAGAATCTGTTTGATTACTGTACATGCAAAATCCTATTGGCTGAAGTTTGAATGTGCAAGAAAAATATCCTTTTGTTTTCACAAATACAGAATACACTTGCATTTTTCCCATGTTTTCAAGTTAGCTTGGCCTTGCTTCATTATAGATCAGAAATTTATTTTTAAAAGTACCAAGAAATTTATTAAATAGTCATATATATAGTGTGAGATGGAAGCAGATAAAAAACCACCAAAAGATTCGTTGATCCAAGGAAAACAAGGTTTTATTCACATGTCTGCAGAGAC
>BHFT01055753.1:0-21496 GCA_004320025.1 Laticauda laticaudata | reverse complement strand
ATGGAACATTTTCTCGTCTGCTGTGTCCTTTTTACATACGTTTTGCATCCGTCGGCCTATGTGACAGGCCCTTAAGATCAGTGCATGTCCCAAGTGCATCAAATTGCAAATAAACTCAAATTTGGAAAGCTGACCCATGTACCCTTTGTATATAATAGCCAGTCCTTTGTACAGCTCGGGCTAACCATTTTGATAACTAGGTTTGTTTAATCAGTTGGCATCATAATGCTAATGTTCATAATATAATCCATGGTTTATGTTTTACAACTATATCAAACTATACAGAATCCACATTCTTGCTTAATGCAACCTTTGGCTGCACTCAATTTCTCCCATCTCTGACATTTATTTCATCTGGGTTTTTTTAAGGTGAGCACTTTGAATTTGTTTATGTTAGAAATTATTGTATCATATCTTGTACATCTCTTGAAGCAATCTTGTTCTTGTAGATGATACAAAAGCTGACAAATGTAATGTGTTTTAATTTAAAAAATTCAGTCTAAAAATGGATGATGAAATTTATAAAACATTTGACCTTTTCACATATGAATGGCCAAAGGCTAAGATGAATAAGAGGTTGTGATCCCCTGTTTCTTTTGTCTTTAAGGTCACATTTTCTCCTTTGAAGGATGTGCAGATTTCCATTTAGGAGAGGCATAAAAATACACAGGTGGAACTAGCATGGATGCTTGAATTAACCATCACATATTGACTAGGAAGGTATCTATGAGATTAAATCCATGTTTTGTCATGGTTGGAGGAGACTAAATTGAAATCATTTGTAATTTTAATCTTGAAAGGTTTTTTACAGGACTTTTAATAATTTCTATACTTGACTAGAATTGGGGAACTTGAGTTCAAATCTCTGCTTAGCTGGTAAGCTTATTGATTGACACTGGATCTTTTGCTAAAATCTTGCATTTCTTTCTTCAAGATAAGAAAGGTTACATAGATTGCTATTCTGAATTGCTTGATAGAAGAATGGAATTAAGATTAAATTATAATAATATATTACCTTGTTGTGTAAGGTGATTCTTTTTGTTTATTTAGATTTTGATAATGTCGTTTCTGAGAACATAGGAACGACCATCTCCCTTCATTGTCTCCCTGGTTTTCTTTGTTATTTTCTCTTGCTTTAATTCCTTTTAACCCTATTCCTGAAAATTAATAAATTTAGCCTCCAGATGGGAATTATTATTCAGAAAGACAACTCAGAGTGTGACAAGGTTCTGCACTATTTGAAACATTCTGATTATCATATATGAAGAACTGATAATAGACATGGCTAAATAGGATGTAATTAAAATGCTACATTTTGTCTTGAATTAATGTGGCAGCTCTCCCTTTGGAAATGGGGAAATAATTAGTCTTTTCGAAGCTGCATGTTAATTATGTGATACAAGCACATTTTATCCTATATAATGAAGAAGCATCAATTTGATTACCTTATATAGCTGACTGATGTAAGAGAAACTTTCATGTTTTTGTCCCTTTTGCTTCTAATTGTTTTCTTTAGGCAAACATGTGAAAGGATTGGGCTGCTTGATTGCATAGAGTCAAGAATCCTCTCTCTCTCTTTTATACCTGAATTTCTGTATATTGAATTTACCATTCATAACAGGTGCTCATCTGGTGGCAAGGATATTTGAAAGCCATAAACACATAAATAGGACTTGAGCTACTTCTTTATTCAGACTTGTTTCCATTCTTTCAGATATACCAGGTTCTAGTTAAAATTCAGAGTTTTCAACATCAGTTAAAATCTAAAAAAAGGGAAATAGTTTTTCTGAAAGTGTTTAGATATTTTTCAATGTCCTGTTGAAATCTTATCATTTTATTTTGAGAACCACTCTTGATTTTGATCATATATAACTTTATAATTATTATTTTTTAATTTATGGAAAGCAGGAAGTAATTTCCCCTATGTCAATTTTGCACCAGCTAGAAGGCGATGCAATATTAGTTACCTGATCAAATCATCTTCTGTCATAAATTGCCATAGAAAGTGGATGACCCCATCAGTTGTATTGTACAAATGGAATTAATATCTAAACTGAGGTTTCAAATTCCTCTATGGCGTGGGATCCCATTGATCACTTACTTATACCTGGTATCAAAAGAATCAAAATTCATTCACCCAATGTGTTGAATAAGCTACTAGGACTAATAAATGTGGTATATCTGTTTTATCTCTAGCATATTGTTTATTCCTATCTAACATATAAAATGAATTGAGAATAGCAAAGTTTGTCCTGTCCCTATCTGAATAATTATCAAGGAACACAAATACACAGAATGCCAGACAAGAACTCTGAATATAGTGCTACACAGAACAAGAAATTTAATGTCAGACCATTTCTCGTACTAGAATGTTTACCTGAATAGAACAAAGGCACAACTCTTGATAAGAGAGTTTTTGGTTTTCCAAAATTAATCCCATGAAAATGAATCGCTGTTTAAGAAGTGGTAGACCTGTTACGTTTGCACCGCCATGTTTGTATCTTTAAATCTGGAGACCTGGTACATATACAAAATTAGTCTCAAAAATACCTTGAGGCCAATCATTGAATCTTTGTGAGAAATTACATGTGCAACAGGGCTCCAAACCTGCTGCACTTTATTCAATGATCATAATACTGGTTCAGTTATGTTTATAACTTCAGTTAAAGCAGTGGTTTAATTTAAAATAATTACAGATAGTATCCCTGCAAAAAATCAGGGTGAAATTGGTCTATCAGTTGGGAGATTGGGAAACCAACACTGAAGAATAGGCAACAAGGGCAAGATTGATAGCATAACATAACAGAAAGCTAGCTAACTTCAAGAAGAATGACTTCTCTCTTGCCCATTTTGATAGTGAGATGAGGGGCATATACATTTAATAAATGTAAATTGTAAATATACAATACCTTACATTCATAAATTTGAAATATGATTTTTATGAAAATAGCAAAGATATCTAAAAAAACAACAGAAAAAAATGAGTTAAAGCCCCTGTCACACTGCACCAACAGATGGAAAGAGGATGTAAAACGGACAAAAACACTTGTCATCCGTTGATTAACGCGATGCATCCGTTCTGTACTCACTGCTCCGTTTTTCATCCTCTCTATCCGTCCAGCATCCGTCTATTGATGTTTCATCCGTCTATTGACGTTTTCATGCTCAGAAAGTTTGAACTGCTCAAAACCTTTGAGCGGAAAATGTATCCAATGCGTCCGTTATGCATCCGCTAGCATCTGCTAGGCACCGTTCTGCACCGTTACGCATCCGCTATATCCGCTATATCCGCTAGGCATCCGCTGCGCATTGACGCAACTCTCTATCGGCTCCAGCAGTAAACGGACGCAGGAGGAAGCGGAACGGACGCAGAACGGATGCCTAGTGGATGCAGAACGGAAACAAAGATTAAAATGGAAAAACGTTCGCAGAGGGGACCTATCTCGGATATTAAGGATGTCTAGAGGATCCTAGAGGATGCAAAGGGACACCTAGGGGAAAACCTATACTGCTATAAAAGGGGGAGCAACTCACCTGCATCTCACTTTCAGACCAGCAGCCCTGCGGGTGCAGACCTCTGCAGCCTTCATCTGACTCTTGCTCTTCACAGCATCCAGTCATGTCCACCGTGGATCGTAACAAAGTCCTTTTGGCAGCCACCATCCTTTTGCAACAGTGCGAAGCCATCTACAGCTCTGTAACTCTACTACGGGAAGAAAAGGAGGGCGGCCAAGAAGCGTCTGGGTACGAAGATGGATCGCCAGAAGAGCAGAGTACGGACTGTACAACAAGCTGATGGTGGAGCTCAGGAATGAACGACCTCTGTGCATTCCAGAACTTCATGGGATGCTCAGCCCATGTTTGACGAAGTTGTGCAGCGGCTGACACCCAGGTTCACCAAGGCAAACACCAACTTCCGGCCCAGCCTGAACCTGGGCTCAAGGTGGCACTGACCTGCACACCTGGCCTCAGGGACACACGACAGGAGCATGCAGTATGGCTGGAGGTGCCACAACACCATCAGCATTGTGGTCAGAGAAGTGTGCAGGCCATCATCGAAGAATACATGGAGGAGCTCCTCCAGTGCCTTCCACTGAAGAGGCTGGAAGAAGTTGCAGAGCAGTGGAGATCAGAGGTGGAACTTCCCACACACCGTTGGAGCGCATCGATGGCAAGCACGTGGCCTGCAAACCGCCAGCCAAGTCGGGGTCCACTTATTTCACTACAAGGGCTGTCTTCAGCATCATCCTCTTCGCCATGGTTCATGCTGACTACAAGTTCATGTACATCGATGCTTCAGGCAACGGCTCATCTTCAGATGCCCAGGTATATACAACGCCAGTGACCTCAAGGAGGGGCTGGAACGCAACCTCATCGTGGGCTTCCCAGATCCAGAACCCTGCCCAACGACACGCAAGATGTTCCTACTTCATCGTGGGGATGACGCCTTCTCCTCAGAACCTACCTCATGAAGCCCTACACCTCCAAATGCCTCACCATGAAGAAGGATCTTTCAACTACAGGCTGTCCAGGGCAAGGCGGGTGGTGGAGAACGCCTTTGGCATCCTGGCCAACAGGTTCCAGGTATTTCTCACCACCATGCAGCATCGCCCAGAGACCATGAGGAGGATCATGGAAGTTTGCTGCATCCTGCACAATCTCATGCGCACCCGCTACCCAGTCTTGCAGAACAGGCTCGTGGACCTCCAACAACGGCCAATGGGGACATGGAGCCTGGAAGGAATCGCAAGGGCAAAAACCTGATAGACACTGAGATGTGCAGGCCCCAACAGAGCTTCAATGAAGGGAAGAAGCAGCGCAACCTCCTGAGACACTGGTGCAACTCCCAGCTGGAGCAGTGGATGGCAAGACCAGGATGATAGATGCTTAATGGATGCTTCCTTGAGCCTGTCTCATCACCACTGATGAGATTTGGGCCATGTATGTTGGGTGGCTACATTGAACAGGGCATTTAATAAAGAGTTGTGTTTATGTTGACATGTGTGATGAATGATTACATTAGTATTGATAATAAAGGGCCATATGTGTGCACCTGGGAGGGGACCATACAGTCCCACTATGCTTGCACTGGGGGTTTATCTATCCCCAGCTATCTTAACCATCCCAAAGGTATCCCTGTCCTTCCCAAAGGTATCCCTGCCATCCCACACTATTACACATCCCACAGGTATCCCTGCCCATCCCACTGCTATCTTAACCCATCCCTCAAGCATACAAAGGCTTAAACCATTACTAAAAGTTTCCACAAGACTTTATTAAAAAAAAAGAAATGAAGCAAGTGTGTGAATCAAAGATAGACTTTATTAACAAGAAGCTATAAAACAAAATGAGTCTCTGGCACTCCTCTTGGTCGTTCAGTCTCAGGGGTGAAGGGTCCAGGTGCTGTGGAGGTGGCTGGTGCTGGAGTGCTTGTCTGATCCCCCGCATCATCAGCTCCTCCAGAAGCAGAAGCAGCAGAAGCTCCAGCCCCAGAAGAGCGAGCCCATACTACAGAAGCCCCAGCAGAACAGATTGAGGGCCAGCGGGGGTGGGATGGTGGCCCTGTCCCTCTTGCAAGGGCTGGCAGCAGATGGCTGAGGCTTTCTGTTCTTCCCCATGGTTGTGGGTTGCTGGATGGCAAGGAGGCTGGCAGGAACCAAGGCTGGCAGGAAGGCAGGCACCAAGGCTGGAAGGCAGGCTGTGCACCAAGGATGGCGGAAGGCTGGCACCAAGGCTTTCAGGAAGCTGGCAGGCAGGCATGAACCAAGGCTGGCAGGCAGGCAGGCACCAAGGCAGCAGACAGACTGGCTGGCAGCAAGGCTGGCAGTCAGGCAGACAGCAAGGCTGGACAGGGAGCTGGCAGGCAGGCAGACAGCAGGCTGGCAGGGAGGCTGGCAGCAAGGCTTGCAGGCAGGCATGCAGGCAGGGCAGGCAAGGCTGTCAATCCGTCGGCAGCAGGTCTTTCCTCTGAATGGTGACCTGCTCCGAGCTGCTTCCTTATATCTGCAGGCTTACGCAATGCATCCTCCCCGCATGCGCAATTAACGCTAAGCATTCCGTTAGGCTTCCGCTCCTGCATTCTGCTCTCTCCGCTCTTCTGTTCCGAACGTCCGCTTGCTGAGGTCCCCGAAGCCTAGCGGATGTGCCATCCGCCCAGTCCCATCTGCTTCCATCACGCCTCAGGCTTCCGTCCACATATCTGCTTTCCATTGCTCTGCCGTCTCCCCCGCGTACCCCGTTCTTTTCCGTGTTATCTCTCGGTTATTGCAAATTTTTGCCCCTTTTGAGAGCGATAACAACGATGGAACATTTTTCTCATCCGCTGTGTCCTTTTTACAAACGTTTTGCATCCGTTGGGCAGTGTGACAGGGCCTTAAACAGATGACTAACAATAACTTCCAGTGTTTAACTTTCAAAGTAAAGTACAAATATTTAGATACTGTTTAATGGTGAGGAAAATAATGGAATGGAAGAGGAAAATGTATTACCAAAAGGTTTTTTCTTCTTCTCCACAATGCTTTTACTTGTCTTCTACTGGTAGTTGGTTATCTTCTACTTTGCTTTTTGCATCTTTATTCTTGTGTGATTTTTGTTCAAATAATCTATCAAAACTTTTGTAATACAATTTTTTTTTTAAAAATGTCAAGCAGCTGTTAGGTTTGGATCATATATAAAAACTTCCTGTGACTTTTGCTTTATTTTTTAGCCTGCAATTTCTCTGTTCAATTATATGACCAAAGCAGCCAGTAAGACTAGCCACAGCAATTATATACTGTCTCCTTGCAGGAAACACCCTGAAGTGCCTAATTTAGTTGCAATTTCAATATATCCTGCCTCAGTCTAATATGTAGGTTACTGGATGAGTTTAGATCACAATTTAAGACAGTCCAGTAAGTCTTTGCCTCTTAAACAAATTAAATAATCATGAGCATTGCTTGCAGAGAGGTTAAGCTTAGTTGTAATCCTTCTTAACCTGGGCCTCTCTAGAAGCATGGAGCTAATAGGAGGAGCAATACAAGACATCTGGAAAGTAGTATATTGAGGATGGCTACTTACTTCTGAACCCAAGGATAGTTAACATGACACAAAAGTAAAAGAATACATAATTAAGAAGGTACCTATTACATTCTGTAATCTGTTATTCATTTGTAAAAACATCAAATACAAACATAACCTGAAAGTTTTTTAAAAATGTGCATGTTAATTTTAACACATCAAATATAATACAAATTCCATAACAAACACTTGAGGAACCATGAAGTTAACATTAGACCTGGTTCCTAATCAGAAGGCCTTATAGGAAAAAAAGTGAGGGGGGAGGGGAAATGGGTAAAAATAATAAAGTGTTATTGTAATTAGACAAAAGATTATTCTCAGAAAAAAATACCACGAAAATTCAGAGGGTAATTTTAACTGTAAATTTGATTCTAAAAGTGAAATCTGTTTGATTCCTGAGACTTCTGTAACTTCATCCTATTATTTTCAATAAATCTTGTTAAAAGAAACTCAGGGATGTAGATCTATCTGTCTAACTTTATTCACAGTCCAATGGTACCACAGAATCATAGTTTGTATAGTAGCATGCTAACAAACTGATTACATCTCAACTTGAAACCTGAGTTCATAAACCACTGAACTGAATTTACCATATTGAGAGCATGGCTCGGGCCAAAAGAAGGTTATATAAGTTGGGCTGTCCCTGGCACAGATGGATTGTCATAGGGGTAAAAAAATGAATTTCAGGCAAATGAAGTGACATTTACTTTCAGTTCCACTGAAATTATTTAAATTTATTTAAAGAACTTATATGGCCACCTATCTCACACAATGCTCCTAGGCCATTCCTAATAGCAACAACAAAAAATAAAATATAAACATAACTCCTTTTTCCAAGCAGGGCCAGAACAACTAAATTACTAATCTCCTGATTCAATTCTATTCTAGCCCAATGCTTGGGGAGGGAGAGCCAAGTCTTTATGATCTTTCACTAGACTAAAAGTTGGGAGCCCTCTAATCTCAGGTGAGAAGTATTTCAAAGGACTGGGGTGCTACAGAGAAGGTGCACCTCCAAGGTCTCATCAGATGGCAACATTCAGAGAAAGGGACTTTGAGTATATTCTCCTATTTTACCTAATGGGATGGGTAGATGACCTTGTAGAGAGGCAGTCTTGCAAATAACCTGATCCTATGCATGTAAGGCTTTACAAATGAAAACCTGAACTTTGAATTGCATTTGGAAAACAACCAGTGAAGCCTAGTAAAGCCCCTGTCCCACTGCACCAACGGATGCAAAGAGGATGTAAAACGTTAAAAAACGTTGGAAAACGCTATGCATCCGTTGTGTACTCATTGCATACGTGTTTCATACGCTCTATCCGTCAAGCATCCGTCCACTGAGATTTCATCCGCTCAAGAAGTTTTGAGCTGCACAAAACTTTGTGAACAGATGAACTTTCTGCTGTGTACGATGTAAATCCGTGACAAACGTTCTATGTCCATTTATCATCTGTTAAACGTCTGCTGTATCCTCTCTGCNACAAAAGGTACACAGAACGTCTACACAGCGTTAGTAGCACGGAAATAGAAAGGATGAGCAGTGAACGGTTCGCATCCTATATACATCCTCTAGGCTTCCTATGAACATCCGTTTAACATCCCCACTAAATCCTACCCACGTCCGTTCTTTTCCTTTCTTTTCTGTTCTGTTTATGCAAATTTTTGCCACTTTTTGGAACAGATGACAACGGATGGAGCACCCCTAAAATTTTGCTGTGTCCTTTTTGCATACGTTTTGCATCCGTCGGCCAGTGGGACCTAGCCTTAACCCAGCACTGTGAGCCCAACTACTGATTCCAGATATAGTCATTTCTGGCTTTCTTACATGACAGTGTGAGGAATCAGAAGCAAGTGAGTAGTTAAATATCTCATCCAAGCAGGCCAAACAGTGGTTTCTTATTTCTAGAATTAATTGAGCTTCTACCTGAAAACATTCAACAGAGTTGTAATCATGAGACAGACACCCAGCCCAGTTATTACTGAAATGCCCATTCAGCATTAGCATAACCTAATCTCCCTATTTCCTCTGCAACCTCCACGTCCTCATTTATGTGGTTTCCTACTCTTAATTACTGCTTGCTTGCC
The DNA here is from genome assembly GCA_004320025.1 of Laticauda laticaudata. Classification (NCBI taxonomy): domain Eukaryota; kingdom Metazoa; phylum Chordata; class Lepidosauria; order Squamata; family Elapidae; genus Laticauda; species Laticauda laticaudata. The sequence goes on along the minus strand of BHFT01055753.1, from coordinate 12,355 downwards.
TGTTGCTGGGATTTTTTTCCCCTCAGCTCTCAATTCATGCTAATATCTTAGCAGCACAAGATAAACTGCAAACCCATGAAATATGTTCTCTGCAAACATTGGAGGAATAGAGTATATCTGTGTCAGAGAAAATTATTCTTTGTCAAAGGATTTTTGTTAATCTTGATTTAAAAAAAAAACAAAACATTCTGCTTTCCCCAACATTTTTCTCTCCACTTCCCACCAATTTTCAATGTTTATGATTCAATACTTTTCCAACTAGTTGTGTCAAGCATTACAAGCCGGGCAGCAGCCTTCTAAATGTGCTTTATCTCCAGTTTTTTTTTAATGCAAAGACCTGTTATTGTTTGGAACACAAGAGCAAATGTTAGCTACAGGAGAATCCTGTGCTGTGGTAGCATGCCTGGAAAGACGTCAGCAACCTGGCACGTAGTGCAAATCTTCAGATCTTGCCTGCTTGATGTATCCTTGCATCTGTCACTGCTTAGGCAATGAAGCGGAAACTCTTTCCTGAATCTTGGCTCAGATGTTTGTCTCCTGCTTCAGTCATGTGTTTCATTAAAAAAGTCAAACCTCTACCAACCCCACCCCCACACACATTCAGAACTATACAGAGAGGTTTTCATATTATACTGATTGAATAGAAATTATGTTGTATTGCTCACATCCTATAACAAAACTCTAACTGAAGGCAAAGTCTACACCATGCCCTTTATCCAGTGGTGAGATTCAAATTTTTTTACTACTAGTTCTGTGGGTGTGGCCTGGTGGGCATGGCAGGAGAAGGATACTGTAAAATCTCCAGTCAGAGGTGATATTTGCCGGTTCTCCAAACTGCTCAAAATTTCCGCGACTGGTTCTCCAAAACTGGTCAGAACCTGCTGAATACCATCTTTGCCTTTGTCCCTTGGTATATCTCATGGGGCTCATAATCCCAGAATTATTGCCATTGAATCACTTGGTAGCAGATGCAAGTAAATTATGTTCATCCTATGTGCAAAAAAAAATATTACCCAAATGTTGAGCTGCACTGATATAAACTAATCTAGGAATATAATTCATTTGTTTTGGTGCTGGACTTCCATTACCTTTCAGATAACATTTCTGTGAATACCACAGTGAAGTTTTCTTTCCTTTTCTCTTTTCTTCTCTAATGTTACAATTAGTACACATCTTCTGTACAGTCATAACTGTAATCTTGACATCATCATTCAATAAACTAATTACAGATTGTTCCTTTCTCCAGTTGATGATAACTACTGCTAATACATCAGCTATTTGCATTCACTAAGTTTCCATAAATCATGGTTCACAAACTAAAATATAATTCATGATCATTTATTGCCTATTAAAACAAAGCCAGGTACAAAACATTCTAAAAGTTGAACAGATTCCTTTCTTTCTCTACCTGAGATCTGGGTTGCAATCTGGAAACTGCTGAAAAGTTATGATTAACAAATGGCAGAGGTAAGGTCAAGAATGAAATGTAATTGAATTATATATACCTAATTAAATACAATGCATTGTTCATAGTGCCTGTGGAATTGAAAGAAGAAGAATGTCTGTTTAGCTGGATCAGTATGTAAAACCAAAGTACAAGAAGTACATCTTCTTGAAGCATTTTTGGGCCTTATGAACAAGGATGAGGCTGAAAGATTATAAATGTTAGTTTATACTTTTAACACACTGTGCAAAAAGCCTTGCCATCAGATGCTGGTTTAGCAATATGGTGCCATTTGAGGCACTGCAATGCAGGAATTATTAGATGTACAATGTACAATTACTGAACAACAGATGGCTGGGGAAGAGGAAAAGCAAAAAAAGGAATGAAGATTAAATGGTCCTGAATGATGAACAGTAGTTATGATCCACCCACTTGAGAAATTTCTTCCTGAGAATGATGGAGAATTCTATTCATGGGATTCACAGTGATCTGATATTAATTTATGAAATTAATATTATTGGTAGAAGGTGAAACACCATCTGCTGTAACTCAAGGAAATAAAGGAAGAAAAGGTATTGCTCATGCAATACACACCACCTTTTCCTTCCTAGCCCAGCCATCTTCCAGAAGAAGATATCATTTAAACTGACAATCAATTCAGGTTGCAGGTGAAGGCTCAATTTTACTCATGGGGTAAAATTCCCTTTGAGAGCAAGACATAAGGAAAAAATTGGTATGGCAAGAAATGGACTAATTCAGAACCCTTCACTTATACCTTGTTTTCTGCATTCATTTTTTCCCTAGATATAAAATAATTTTCATTTAGAATGCAAGCTATTACCAAATGGAATGACTTACGATTTTATCATCTTACTTAAAGATAAATGATTCAGTTCATTGGCCTCTATGAAATTTTAGAATTTTGGTTTTGTGTGTGTGTGCATAAAAAGAAAGATTTGAAACAGAAGCTTGGAAAGAGATCTCTTAACTTTCAAGCCATTTTGCTGCAAGAATGACAAGACATATTTCCAGCATATTTTTACTTCTGGGCAATATGAGTACAAACACACACACGCAATCACTTCTTTTCTTGGCAGTGAGTGTGATCAAACCAGCCTGTACTGTAGGTGGAAGGACACATTTTTCTCGAGAAATAATGTCTTTTCCAGTATCTCCTGCACCTTGTGCCTCCATATTTTAAGTTCAAATAAAATACAGCCAACTAGCTTGCTTAGAATCTAGGAACCAATAGATGATTAATCTACCTGATCTTACTTAATACTGTCTTTTCATAGTAAGCTGATTATGACATGCCACATTTGAGGAGGCAGCTGAAATTAGATTAGTCAAGTGAGGAAGGCCAAACATGCATTTAAAACAGTTACTAACAAAGCATTTAGAAGCAGTTGCTAGGTTGGCTTTGTTGAAAAATCTTAATGGGATTTTAAGAAGGTCCACTCATGGAAGGGACAGGACATGAGGAAAATTCACTGTCTGATGTTACTTCTGTTGAATGAAAGCAAACAATAGGGGCATTGTATTTGGGCTGCAAAAATTGCAATAACCATTACAAGGCAGCAAAATGTTAGTGCTTTATGTTAGGGCTTTTTTTGATGCCATGTAATGTTTACCCAGCTTTTTTGCATTCCAGATATAATATGTACTCCTTAACAATAGGACAATGGCATTTTCCTGCTATGCCAGACAGCAATAGTGGGGAAAAAACTATCACTTTCTTGCTGATTTTTCTGAGTAGAATTATTTGATTGGCCTCTGTGTATCCTGCAATGCTGGATTAGATGGACCATTGATCCAATCCAAGAATGTTTCTGAGTATAGTCGTCGCATCTACTTATTTATTTTGTAAAACTTCATTTTTGAAATGCTTTTCTGGTCTATACTTTCAATTGGCTTCAAATCCAGAACCCAAATTAACATGTAACTGATTGATTTTATCAGCAATGTCTGTAAATTTGTCAGAAAAGAGCACTAAGAATATCTTCTTTCATCACTAAATTAGAATTTATAGTGATAACAGAAAAGATTAAGTATCACATTAAGGAATAGGCATTAAATGCTTTAGAATGCTTACTCCCATCTTCCTGCTATTTACCTAGGGGCTTCAGTGCTTTTTGCTCCTCATATTTATAAGGTAGCTAAAACATGACCAAAGGAGCCATAGGTCAATAATTTTCAGGAATCGAATTAATGTATATAATTTATACAAAGTCCAAGATCAAACTTGTGAGGAAGGTGTTAGCTGATTCCCATAGACCAGGGCTGTCAAACTCACATCATCATGGTGGCATCACATGACGTATCACAAGTTTTTCTCCCTTTGCTAACATGTACATATAAAATTTGCTACCACCTTTGAGGCTTCCTAAAATTTGGTCACTTAGAAAGAAAACAGTGATCTGTTCATTGTGAGGGGAATTAAAATTTCTAATAACTGGAGTTATAACATCTGGTCACCACTGCACATATAGCGGATACTAACAGAACATATGGGATACAGATTCAACCTCTGACTTTGAACATATATAAATATGATTTCTATATTTAAAAAAATAACTTCCACTGTTGTCCTGATCGATTGTGCATCAATCTGGGGAAATCTTGAAGGACTGGGCAATTCTCCTAAAATAGAGATGGGAGATTTGGGGCCTATGCGGTTGAAGAACTAAGTCCCAGATTCTTTACTTGAATTTGTTTTGAAATCTGGCTCACTGATCTAATCTCCCAATTTCTGGCTCAGCTTAAGTTATCAGGATTCACATCCTGCACAGTGTTAGCAATCAGCTTGCATGATTGCTTTTTTAAAAAATTGGGCTAATGGAGGAGATAATGGGAGATAATAATGAAATACTGTATTACAAAGTATATAAGAGGACATGGCTTACTGAAGAAGAATCTGTGTTCTGCCATATTTATTTATATTCTGCACTACTTTCACTTGACTAGAAAACTTTTTGCTTTGCTATATTAATTCACAATTGGTCTTTCTCACTCTCAGCATCATACATTGGTTAAGCTTGGCCCTGGCTAAGGAATCTTCCAAAATATTTGTTCATTACATGTACATGCTTCAATTACACAAATGTTTGATGATACTAATATATGTTCCTCCCAATTAGTTTTTTTTTTGTCAGAGATTCTGGTTTTTCTGTTGTAAATCTCTTTATTCCTGGTGGTTTTCAAATCCCTGGTTGTTTGTCTTTTCAATATTTTTCATACTATTTCCTGAGTCCATGAGGGTAACATTTTCTAGGAAAAAAAATGATGTTTTACCTCTCCAGTTTTTTTTTCTTGTCTTCATACCTTATTATATGATTTCCTTTGTGTACAGCTTTAGACAGGGAGAGTCCTCCCAGAAGGATTCTGTTCATTGTTCAAATCTGATATATATTTTCCCTATCCTTTTCTGCCCTCCCTTTTTCTGCTAAATCCAGGTATGGTTTTATAACATGACTGGCTTCTCAGTAATTGCTTCTCAAGAGTTTATGATGTAGAGTGCAGAAAAATGGTCTTCCTACAGGATAAGGAATTTGGAGAAATAAAAAAAGGAAATAAACTACTAATATACTCCTTCCTTTCATGGCTTGTGCATGCTCAGATGCCTTGAGAAAAATAATATCATTCCTAAGGATGACCATTGTCACTGATTTATTGGGCTGTCACCCTGTATGCAAATAACTGGTGGTCTTTCCTAGTTAAGACCAGCAAACATTTCTCTCTTAGTGAAATAGAGATTATTTAACACTACACGTTATGAAAAAGAGAAGGTGTACTAATGGAATAGTGTCTTTCTCTAGGCTTGGATAATGCCACGATCTATTTTCTGAAACATGCCAAATCCTTTGGTAAAGGTTCTACAGTTGCTAACATGTTTTTAATAAATCTTATTTATTGATTCCATTGTGAATTCTATAAGTTTCAGAGCTCTGCACATTATAAAAAGGACAGAAATATGAAAAAATACTATTTTCTGCTTTTCTTTTACAAAAACATTTAATAACATCTACATTCCTACTTCTAATATGATCAAGGAGCTGTTGACTAAAAGGCATGCCCCTTTTCTGAACTTTTCTATGCCTTATGAAATTACCCTTTAGCCTTACCCCAGTATAGCAAAGAAATTCCATATGTAAAAGATGTAGATATGTAAATGGTGCTTCATCAGGTGTATGTCTACACCAGGGCTCTTCAAACTTGACAGTTTTAAGACTTGTGGACTTTAACTCCCAGAATTTCTCCGCCAATCATGTTAGCTCAGGAATTTTGGGAGTTGAAGTCCACCAGTCTTAAACTTGCCAAGGTTGAAGACACTTGGTCTACACAATAAATCTGCTTTTCTAATTAGCTTTTCCTTACAATATTTTTATGCTGTATAATTATTGATTTGACAAATTTGGCCAAAATCAAATATTATTTGGTAACATGCTGGCTAATTGGATATATGGGGACTGCACTTGAATAATGTTTAGAAGCTTTATTAGGTTGCAAATATAGTTTTAAATATAATTTGCAATATGGAGTGTAAGCTAGGATTCCTATTTATTCTTAATTAACTTCCAATATTGATTATAGGTTCAACTTAAAATGCTTGGAGGTTGTCTTCAGGACCTCCTTTTCATTTCTCAAGTGTTTCTTATTGCTTTTCTCTGAGCCACTTATTATCATTTTGCAGGTTTTTTATTATTAATGGGATCCTAACTCCACAACTCTTTCCTGTCAGAAACTCATTTCATTTTCACCTTTAATTCACATTGCTGTTTTACAAGTGTTTTGAGAGCCCAATAAATTAGTGTGCAGCATTGTTTCTTAAAAATTAATTTCTTTGCTGGCTTTTCTGAGGTTCAGTATTTTACTTTAGGTTTGTTATATAATAGATTCAGAATTTTTTTCTTCTTTGGGTTGTCATCAGCTAGTTTGAATAGGGAAGTGTGGCAGGCAAGTTATAAATTATTTAGAATGAATGAATGATTCACAATAAATTAAAACAAACACTGAAAAGAGAAGCAAAATAAAAACATTTGACCAAAACAAATAGATAGCTTTTTAACATTTTACAGTATTGAAACAATTTGCATGAATATAATCAATTAGCTTTAGTAAGCAGCAAGCCTTTAGTTAGATTCAATGAGGTAACAAAGCTGTGAAGAACAAAATACTAAATGAAGACAAGATACAAGAGAATCTGTTCAGTGATAAAGTTTCCTGTTGACCAAAGGCAAAACCAATCAACTGATTTCCTTCCTATATGCCTTTGATGCAGAATGGCAAACATTTGAAACATCTGTTTGTTCCCTAGCACTTTGGAGTATCTCTGAGCCAAATCAGTAAACATTCTGCAAAGCTTCCTCCTACACCTCTGATGTCATAGAGATTATACTAAGCACATAAGTCTATCACCTCCCATTTGCTTACTGTAACTTCTAAAGAGGGCAGGTGGGTGGGCAAAATGCTAATCTGGGCAGATGAAATAGCATGTGTCATGCTGCTGCATGAATTTCCACATCAAGGCCTGCACTTGACATATGACCACAATAGAGCTCAACATTTCCATTGCTAAATGAAACATTTGTTAAGTGAGTTTGCCCCATTTTACGATTTTTCTTCCCACAGTTGTTAAGTGAATCACTTTAGTTGTTAAATTAATCAAACTGTTGTTGAGGGAATCTGACTTCCCACATCAAAATAGTTTATCAAAATATTAAATATGAAGAAAAATAAAAAAGATGAATTACTTTTATATAATAACATATATTCTAGAACTGCCTAGTGTAATGCACATTTTCTCAAGGCAATTGAATGAACTTTTATTTATCCTGTAACTCCACAAAAACCCATGATGGAGTTGTTTGTAGAACCTTGTATATAAGATTGGTTGTGTGTGTTCATGATTCTCTCTGTATGCATAAATGATTATTCCATTACCTTGATATCCGGGTGCATCATTAATTTTAGAAGTGTGTACTGTCAGCCCCTGGCCTTAAGCCCAGCTATCTTTGCTTCTGCTGACTAATTTCCTTTTCCTACACCTCCAGCTGCTTGCCTAAACCATCGCAAAGGCAAATTTAATGCAGCACGCATCACCACTTGTTTTGAAAGACTGTACTCTTCAATGTGGAAAGGAAACCCAAAACATGAAGATTTTCAGAAAATCCCACAGCTGTTTGTGATATAGCTTGACTGGGCTTCCTGTAGGCACCTAAGATAATCTAAGATAATTATATCTAACCTGTAGGCACCTAAATAATCTAAACAATCTTACTAAAGAATTTGTTTTTTTTTTTAAAGGCTCCAAATTGTGCATGCCCATAGAAAGCAACCACTGACTTACAAAGGGGACTTTGACAGAATTTCCTGTCCTCAATTTACAATCACAGTGGAGCACAAAATTTTTGTTGCTAAGCAAGACATTTGTTAAATGAATGACACTGTGAGTCAGTTGCCAAGTATCCAAATTCTGATCACAGGACCATGGAGATGTTGCAACAGTTGTAAGTGTGAAAAACCCTCATAAGTCAATTTTTTCAGTGTCATCGTAACTTTGAATGATCTTGAAATGAACTGTTATAAGTTGAGGACTACCTGCAAACTGATATATATCTCAATCCTGTTTCAGATGCCTGTTAGATTATATTTGCACTAGACTAATTCAATGACTGCATTATGTATCTATACAATATGCTTATTCCATTGTCTACTTTTTGTGGCTCTCATGTCCTGAAAGAATATAGAGAATAGCCAAATGATCCTACTTCATTAGCTTGAAGTTAAAGATGAAACCTTAATTAAGCTCATTTTTTGGATTCACACACCACTAATGCACAAGACTAGGTCATAAATGCAGGCTGGACTTGCTCCATATGCCAGGTTAAAAGGTCTTTGACTCATTTGTGGTTCAGTGTGTTGTGCAAACACAGACAGAGGATGCTAAACTCACCAGTGTGCTGATTAATATGTTAAAAGTAATTATTGTATTATATTAAGAGAAGTTGTTATTGTACAAAATATTAACCAAATATCAAAATTTCTTGATGTTTTCTATAAGGGCTAAAAATGGGGAGGGGAGGAATTTTGCAATGTTCACTAGTTTCCCTATTTGATATTTTCAACAGAATTAATTTTAAGATATAATTAACAGCAAATATACATTTGGTCCTTAATTTTTCTTTGTGTACATTAAATATTGCACAGTTGTCCCTTTTTAAAATGAAAATATATTTTATATCTGGGATAATCAGATGATATCCAGGATGTCTCAAAGCTATGGCATTTGATGATAGTTACCTCCTGTACAAATTTGGACTCTCCAAATATATAATGAACAGGAAAGAAGGCAAGAAGGAAGGAAGGAAGGTTTTCTGATGTTCCCTGGTTTTCTTGCCAGCTTCCCACAAGAAAACTCAAACTGGGGAAACCAGGAAGTTGGAAGTTGCTCCAGCTAATAGTATTTTTTGGGTCACTCATTGTCATTGTATTGCTCTGTTCAGATAAGGAAATATCTTTGAAATGATGACCCAACATGAAATGGGTAGTTAGTATAAAGCTATATTTCAAAGCAATCAGAGATACAAATAAACTCAACACAGCTCCATGCTAGCATTTATTTCTGGAATACTTGAAGTACAAATTTAAACTCAGAAATGCTAAAGCCTCCCTGCCTCCCTGGTTTTGTGCTCTCCCTCTTCATACATGTACCTTTACATTTTGTTTTTACTGCAAATATCTTAATTTGCAAAGTAAAAAGAGTAGAGCAGGAGTATTTTGGCAAGACTGCTCTAGTCCAATTGATTAGAATTGTCGTTTTTAAGAAAAGTATCCAAAGAGACATACTTGCATACAGAATGAGGTACATGACTTGGATCATCTTATGTAATGATTCTGAGATTTTGAGCTCAACAACAGTGAGGACAAATTCAGGTCAATTTCAAGGTATATCTGAACATTCAGGGAGCAACTGTGGTGACAACAGTACAGAAATGCAAATCATTTTTCAAATCTTCTAGTGGAGCACATCACTTTTTCCACCTTTTTTTTCACCTATAATCATAATCATATCTCTGAAAGCTGCAGACTAATGAGAGAGGCATTATGTGATATATTTTAGGGGGAAATTAATAGCCTGCACCAGTGCTATATTATGAACATCAGAAACCCTAACCTGTTTCCCCTGCCTACACCTATTCATGGTTGCCATGGCAACCATTTTACATTCCAGGTAATGTCTGGCTCATGTGTTCAGCTATATACAACCTGGGCCTGTTTTCCTCCACGCACTGAAGCTTAATATAGTTTTCTGGTCAAGTACAGATTAATACTGGATCAGGCTTATGCTAGTAGGCAAACCTATGAGGATTTTAAACTGCCTTCAGCTATCAGGCTAATGTACACAATTTGTAATTGCATATGGGAATGATCTTGGTGACTGGGCAAAGAGACACTGCCAAGGGAACAATCAGGTAAGAGATAGCACAGCCCATAGCTGCAGAAGAGATTCTCCCTAGTTTTTCAGTCAGTAAAAGAAATATGGCTTGGAGGGGGGGTGAAGAACTGTATAGATAGTCCTTGACTTGAAACAGTTCATTTAGTGACCATTCAAAGTTACAATGGCACAGAAAAAAGTGACTTATGACCAGTTTTCAAATGACCATCGTAGTATCCCCATGATCATGTGATCAAAATTCAGATCCTTAGCAACTGATTCTTACGAACTATGACTGCAGGGTCCCAGGGTCACATGATCATCTTTTGCAACGTTTTGACAATGGGGAAGCCAGATTCACTTAACAATAGTTTGACTGATTTACTAATTTAGTTAAGTGAATTCACGAAACAACTTTAGCTAGAAAGGTCGTAAAATGGGACAAATTCACTTAACAAATGTTTCACTTAGCAATATGAATTTTGAGCTCAATTGTGGTCATAAGTTAAGGACTACTTTCAGACTTGTAAAATTGATATATATCTTGGGGGCAAATCAGATTTTAAACTTTTAAAGCCACTAGGGCATTTTCATAGACTTCTTACCATAAAATACAGCCGAGTAATCCAGTCTAAATAATTTCTGCATACTTTCCCTCATATATATTACCAGTTATTTACTGCCTAGTTACACTGGTTTGGTTTTCTTCAGTTAACCTAATAATATTGACATGGTCCTTGAATTTTGGATTTAGACTTTAAACTTTGTCCATCCTGTCAAATAAAAGCTATCAGAGATGGAGTGACTATGGTAATCATACTTATGGGGAGGCTACACTAAGTAATGTATTATTTTAGGTCATCGTAGGAATGTAAGCTTTGGAAATATTTACCTCAATTGCTTAAATGTTTAAAATGGTTTCCTATTTGTCTTCTGTTGTAATTGAAAAATCTATGATGAAGTTTAAAGCCCTGCAAGTTTTAAAGCACAAATATCTGAAGGACTTTCTTGCCTTACCCTAGTTGGTTAACCTCCTTCAATAATTTAAATAACCCCCTTCTTACATGTTAATTTTACTTAAACTACATTTAGTAAAAGGACTGCAAATACACTAGAACTCTTTTCACAAATCTTCATTATTAACTTCCTAGAAAAGAATAAATGCCTATTATTTTAGAAATATAGATAATGTGTGAATGTGCTATTTTAAATTTGTCTTTAATTTTTAAAATTAATCAGCAATTGAATGATGTAATTTTTCCTGAAATTTATCAAATAGTTATATTTATTGAAGTAATATTTTAATTTTGTTTGGCATCTTAACTCTTCTGTCAACAAAAAACAGGAGGTGGGGGAAGGGAAGGAATCCCATTTTTTATTTCCTGAAATGACTCTCTATAATAGGTTTACTAGCTAATCAGAAACTAACAAACATTGAGATTGCCTTACATTCAATAATGAAAATGCTTATTTTACATTTCCTAACTTCTGGAATTTGAGACAAGAAATTTTAGCTTGTTAACATTATTTCTAGCTTTTTATTTTCCTGTTAGGTTCATGGTCAATGCTGATTATGTATTAACACATACCTGAATTGGTTTGAATTTGGGACTGATATACACATGTCTGAGCCAGACCAGTAAAATACTTTTTATGCCAAATAATTCTAGCCCCACAGAACATTCAGTATAACTGCTCAATGGTCTTTTTCAAAATATGACAGAAATTGCAATTTTAACTCCCTTATAGTTTTTATTAAGTGTCATCATGCCATTTGGAGACAAGTCATTGGAATTCTGTAGCATTTCTTCTGGACAGTTCTGTGCCATGATTAGAAAAACAGGAAAAAAGACTTCCTGCATCATAATTAATTTTGTTTCAGCAATTTTGTATGTTAATGAGACTGAAAGCTTAGAGGAGCTATTGCAGAGCAGCTCTCACTTAGTAGCAAATAAATATCCAAAGATAATCTAAATTTTCTAATGGACTTCCTGCCTCTCTGATCTGATTTTAACTTCACCTGATAATGAACTTGGAACTTTGTGTTCTCGTGAAGCTAAATGGGGCTCCAAAGAATAGTTTTAGTCTCTTCTAAAACTAGCTGGCATAGCTTTCTAAAAATACAGCTGCTCAGAATTAAATGTAGGAACAGGCTATCAGAATAGATAAATAACACCATTGTTCAATTAGTGTAACTTTAAAATGTTCCTTTCATCTCTTACATTTTCTTGCAGATTTCTGCAAACATATACATTGTGATGAACAATAACTGGAATTAGACATGTGCAGCACTTCAGATTATATACCTTTTTGCTGGACCCTGCAATAGCTATAAAGAGCAGTCACATGACTCTAGGACAGGAGTGTCAAACGCAAGGTGTCACAGTGGTGTCATGGTATCTGTTATGTATGGAACTTGGTAGGCTCCAAGTTCCCTATTCTGATTGGCCGAAAAGGCCATTCTCGGATTGGCTATT
>BHFT01055751.1:0-12983 GCA_004320025.1 Laticauda laticaudata | reverse complement strand
TTAAGTAACCAATCCGAGAATGGCCTTTTCGGCCAATCAGTTTAAGGTATTTGGAGTCTACCAAGTTCTATACACAAAATAACAGTGTAAGAAATCATTTGGATATTATAGCCACCTTGGTTATCTTGACCCTGTTTATTATTTAAAAGTAAAATCACAATGCTTTGTATAAATTTCCCCAAGCTAAATATCATTCACCTTGTGAAGATGTTTAACTGTGATCATTAGATAATCAATTTGAGTAAAGTGAATTACGTGCCAAGAGACTTTTTAGAATGCCAGCTGTCTATTCACCTTAGATTTTTAAAAGCCCTTTTAAACATTTTGTGTTCTTTCCAAATGATGAAGCATAATCTGTTATTCACAACCGGAATTTCTCTTTAGTTTGTGTAATCTTTAAATCAGGAGGAGTTGTAATAAATGCTCTTAATTTTTGTCTGCTTTGCAAAAGATAGACAAGAATCCAAATTAGGTTTTCCACATTATGTTCCTTACTATTGGATCTTTTCAACAGATTGTGTATGAACCTACACACTTACCAGTATATATGTGTATCAGTGGTGGGATTCAAATTTTTTTACTACTGGTTCTGTGGGCATGGCTTGATGGGCATGGCATTGCTTGGTGGCAGGTGTGGCAGGGAAAGGATACTGTAAAATCTCCATTCCCACCCCACTCCTGGGAGAAGATTACTGCACAAATCCCATTCCCTCCCCACCCCACTAACCTGCTTTCCAGCTCAGTTCTCCTGTGCAGGGCAACAAAAGAAGATCCAGCTGACCTGCTAGGACTCGGGAGGCAGAAAATAGATGGGGTCCAGGCCAGTCAGAGGTGGTATTTGCCAGTTCTCCGAACTACTCAAAATTTTCATTACTCGTTCTCCAGAACTGATCAGAACATGCTGAATACCACCTCTGATGTGTATGATATACACATTGACTTTCAGATGTTGATATGCTGTGATCTTGTGACCCTTAATTTGACTATGCTGGCTGGGGATGATAGGAGTTGGGTAACCATAGCTTTTCCTTCATTTTTTTAGAGAGTTGTTCAATCAGAAATCCTTGCAGTAAACCTATAGGAACTTCAAGCTTATCATGATGCAGCCAAGTATATGTAGCATAACCCTGACAATGACTTAAAAGTCCACTATGAAGAAGGAAATATATGGGATTCTGAGTGGTCAAATAGTTTCTCTGTCTGTAAAAATATATATTTCTGTTTTTTAAAAAAATTGAAAGTTTGTTCTACACATACATTGTAAGATTCTACACTGACCCAGAAGCTCCAGGTAATTGTGACTGCAGAAACACATTTGCTAGTGTTTTGTTCTCTTTGCACTGTGAAGTTCAAAGGTACAAATCCCAAATAATCTACTTGGAATCCATGGGCCTGTCTTTTCTTATCAATGCAGAGCCATTTCTCCAAATTACCTGCTATGTTATTGGTTTATCTGATCCAAGGCTTTCTGCTACTAAGATATATTGTTCTGACCTTTTCTATAACCGTGAGGATTTTTAATTTTTGCTTGAGTCCTGTTTTCCAGTTTGGGACATTTTTAAATTCAGTGTGATTTCTGAATGGGAGTGCTCTTTGGTATATCTTGATCATAATCTGTAACATAACAAAGATTCTCTTGTGAAAGATGAGGAAAACGGCAAATGAATATTTCTCTTGTAAGATTGTAAGCTTTAAAGTGGAGGGAGGCATGCTACTATACTGTAGAGGATTACTTGTGTACACTGTGTTCGATTATATTCTTCATAGATTGTAGAAAACCCCATTTCTTGGATGGTGTGTGTTTAGTTTTCTGTGGACAAATAAAAATAATAATATAAAGGGATCTTTACTTGATCAGGCTGTCCACATTTTCTGCTTTCATGTAGCAGAAGTAAGGCATTTATATGTCTCACAATAAGCTTGTTTCTTGTTCTTTGAGGAACAGGAATGAGAGAATATATGAAGATCAAGCTGATGCTTTTCTTCAAGGAAATGGACTGATTGACAGAGACTTGCAAGTTGTCAATAACCAACAGCTATTAATTCTCTTTGAATGTAGAGGCTAGTGCATTTGCAGCTGCGCACAAGTGGGTAAAAGAATCTGTAGTGGCTTCTGACTGCATTAATATGGGGCAAAACAAAATCAAAAGATTGGCTTATATGTTTGATCTAACTCTTGTCATTTTTCCTTTCAAAGGCTTTGTAGCTTTAAATGAGAGAAGTATTGAATTGAAATTTTAAAAGTTAATAGTGTTCAAACTCAAAGACTCTAGGAATATAATGGCAGATAACTCTGGCCTTTCTTTGTTTTTGCTTGAAGACATTTCACTTCTCACCCAATCACCTATGATAACCATGACCTGGATGACTGAGAATCTCCATAGAAATTCTTCATGGGCGTGGGAATACAATTTGCTATGAAGGAGGTGGTGTCTTCTTTTGCCACTGCACTCTAATTTTAAATGAAGTTATAACCTCTCTCTAGGGGCTTTAAATCTCACTGGTCCTTCTATGACTTGACATTTGAGAGAGAAATGATCTCTGTGGCAGTGTGGCACCTACCAGTAGCTTTGACTCGTGTGTAGTTATAGCAAAGAACTGTAAAGAGAGGAGGGAGGGGGCTTCATTATGTAGTGCCAGCAAAAGATTATATGTGTTTGGAAGTTCTGTGGAAGCTTCAGTTAATAGAAAAGATTGCAGCAAAAGGAATTCTGAAACTGAATGAAATGAAATATATCAGTTGTTTATGACATGTACTGATTCTTCTTTTGTTTCCAGTTCTAATTCAAGGTGTATTCTATACTAGGACCATTATGCCTGAAGAAGTGGCTCTTCCTGTATGTTGTATGTTCCTATTCACATTCAAGGATCATATTTAGGAAGATGTGTTCCTAGTGCTCTCTCATGATGACTTATGGCTAGTAGTCAGCTAAGAAAAGACTTTGTCAGTGGTGGCCTCCTGACCTTGGTAATTTCACCCTAATGAATTATGTCCAGAGCCAATTACCTTGCCTTTGTTGTACCAAGCAAATAAATGTTTACTTTTCAAGGTTTTTTTTTAAATAAAATGTTAAATGGTTCAGAAAATTTGTTTACAACTTTACCACTGCTTTTTTATCTGTGCTACTTTTATCATTTGTTTTGTGTGTTTTTTTCTATACCATTTGCAGTGTGTATGTTTATTAACTGTTTTAATTGATTGAACTTTATTACTTAATTCTTTTTAATGGGAAGCAGCATGCAGATGTTTTAATGCAATAAAATACATAAAATAATATTTGTAAGGATGGCCAGTGAAATCATAGGGACCATGCATGTCTTGTGTTGTCCAGATTCACGTGATTTTTAGTTTATCTTTGGCATAAATATTCCTCTATTTCTGTTTTTGTCTGAGCAGGCTTTTTCTTGGTGACTTCTGCCATCATTTTCATGAAGAAGATCCATGAACCTGTCTCTTAGAATAGAATAGAATTCTTTATTGGCCAAGTGTGATTGGACACACAAGGAATTTGTCTTGGNCAAGGAATTTGTCTTGGTGCAAATGCTCTCAGTGTACATAAAAAGAAATGATACATTCATCAAGAATCAAGAATCATCAGGTACAACACTTAATGATTGTCATAGGATACAATAAGCAATCAAATCATACTAGGAAACAGTCAATACAAATAGTAAGGATACAAGCAACAAGGTTACAGTAATACAGTCATAAGTGGAAGGAGATGGGTAAAAGGATGGAAGGATTAATAGTAATAGTAATGCAGACTTTGTAAATAGTTGGACAGTGTTGAGGGAAATATTTGTTTAGCAGAGTGATGGCATTTGGAAATAAACTGTCCTTGTGTCTAGTTGTTCTGGTGTGCAGTGCTCTATAGCGTCATTTTTAGGGAAGGAGTTGAAACAGTTTATGTCCGGGATGTGAGGGGGTCTGTATATATTTTCACAGCCCTTGTTTTGACTTGTGCAGTATACTTTTTTGAATTGATTCTATATGATGCTGGTATTATGTGGCCCCCAGCACCAAATGACAGGACTGAAATATGTCTAGATCTTATGGATTCATCAAAATTGACGATTATTGAAAAAGAGATCTGAGCCATTATTAATCACAATGAATACTTTTTAAAATCTACAATTAACAATGATTTATACAAATCATTTGAAAGATAGGCTTCAAAATAGTCAGTGTTGGATAACAACCCTGGTTGGTTTGTTTCTAATGTCCCTATTAGGCACAAAAAATGTCCTGGGTCAGTTCAAAGGCCCAAACTGAGCAAGCACTCATGTTCTCAGAAACCTTTGATCAACTGCAATGGTGAATTGTGCAAACCAAAAAATCTTTATGCATGAGTTATATACTGCTCCTACTTCCCTTCTTTTATATGCTTTTAGACACTTGTTTTTTTTATTGTGCACACTTTCAGTTTTAATACATTTTTTTTGTCTTATAGCTTTTTGTCATTTAATACAATATCCCACTTTCCTTATGCTGCCTATGACCATAGTAAAGATTTGATGTGATTTGATTAGCATTAATTATAGGCATGATGGAATGTGGGGGAAATGGGAATAAAAAAACAGGGTGATTTGCTGAAATGTTATCAGTCTGTACTTGCTGGATACATCATGTCCATCCACCAAATTGTTTCCCTCAAGGAGCAAGTAGTCCTCGCTTAATGCCTTGTCCTTTTTTGACCATCATGATGGCCATGGAATAGGTGCTTTATGACCCATAAAGCTCCCCTGACGGTTGTAAATGGTCACACTGCCCCCCCACTCTTGTGATCATGTGACTATATATTAAGCAGGTCAGCTTTATGACTGGTTGCAGGGTTTCCTGGTCACGTGACCATGATTTACAATATTTTTTGCCAGTTTCGAAAAAAGCCAGGAAATTACTTCTCGTCATAGGGAAGCTTAGTCTACTGACCTTAACAAATTAGACCATAACTCAGGGCTCAATTACAATTATTAGTTGAGGACTACCTGTACAGAATACAGAATTGATCACCTGATAACCCGTTTTCTCTTTTGGTTTTGCACACATCTTCCTTATATACATAAAAACTGTCCATCGTAATGCAGAGTATTGGAGTCAATGGCTCTGGAAAAGTCTGTGTCTTTTGAAATATAATCTTAAATTACATTTAAATTATATTTATTATTTTTGCCTGTTCATGTTTCTCCCTCTGTCCCACTTGCTTTTTACAGATAATCCTCAATTTACAACACTTCATTTAGTGACCATTCAAAATTACAACAGCACTGAAAAAAGCAACTTACAACCATTTTTCACACTTATGACCATTGCAGCATCCCCTGGCAACATTCAGATGCCTGACAACTGGTTATTTTTTATGACCGTTGTAGTGTCTTGGGGTCATGTGATTTCCTTTTGTGACCTTCTGATAAGCAAAGTCAATGAGGAAGCCAGATTCCCTTAAACAACCATGTTACTAAGTTAACAAGTGTGGTGAAAAAAGTCATAAACTGGGGCAAAGGGCACTTAACAAATTTCTCATTTAACAACATAAATGTTGGGCTCAATTGTGGTCATAAGTTGAGGACTACCTGTATTCTGTTTTGCCTATTAACTGTTTCTGATGATTTCTCATATTTAGTAAATAAACATATAGCTATATAGCTGAATGGACTGATATGTGAGCTTGCTGTGCTCAGGATTTAAGACTGACAGGGAGTGTATTGGATGCAAACTAAACTGAGCATTACACCCTGTAATTTTCCAATAATGCCCATTATTTTCCCAGGGACTGCTGAACACATAGGCAAGGAGGGGTAGATGACAAAACATGGGTGACAACCGCATGCTGTCATAGTGTATGACTTGCATCAAAATCATCGATGGGATAAAGATAACGCCCCATGCCTTATTTTTTAAAAATACAAAAGTCAGCTCTTAATTAATATACCTGGATATTTGGCACCTGATTCAGCATAATTTGAACATATGTAGTTCAAATATATGTAGTTCCTCTCATATTCTAAAGTAAACCTAAGGCTGTTTAATAATGGGTGATTATGGCTGCTTCATAAGTGTATTATGCCTCCATTTGCCCTTCCCATTCCAAATGTTAAAGCGAGACCTCTGGTTCTTCAGAACTGATTCTCTAGTCTCATTTTTATGTTCGTGTAATATACTTAATTCATACAAGGCAGGGGTTTGCAAGTCTCCAACTTAGCGGCCACTAGTCTTTATTGCCATTGTAATAATCCTGATAGAAGTGGCTTTTTCCAGACCAATTTTTCTTTGGTCTGCAGCTCTTTTGCAATAAACATGAGCCAAAGTAATGAGACAAAAAACTCTGACTTCTCCTATGACAATTCAACTGGTTCACAAAGGGGCAGTAAAATATAATCCAAGCATTTACAGCGCTAATAGCGATGAGCAGTGGAGTTCATTATTATGCTAAACTTTCAGCTAAAGCATGGGAACAAAGACTGCCATAGGCACTGTCCTGTATGTTGGTAATAATTGAGTTTGTTAGCCTTAATTTCATAATTCCTAAATTAATTCTGCTCACTTATAAATAGTTTTAATTGCTTGATGGGGCAGTTATTAAAATGCAGTGTAATATGAATCTGTGTGATGAATTCATTTGAATATAGTGCACTCAATGTAACCAGCTTCATTTGTTGTCATATATTTATCCATCAACAATGATGATATCTAAGTTGGATATAGAAAACAGTCAATGGCCACTGAAGTAATTCTTTTTAAAAAAAATAAATTTATTTATTCAATGTTTATGAAATTAAAAATATATATTTACAATTTATAGCATTGTTTAAGCAGTAGATACACTTGTACTTTTCTTCTGATAGCATGTTATGCATTATTATAATAACTCCATCATTTTAAACTCTATATATGCATACATATAGTTTATTTATATTTATTTACACATCACCCTTATTTTTCCAAATGTTACCAGGTCATCAGATATCACCTTTTTTTTAATCCAGCTGTACCAGATATCCCATGTTTTGTAATATTCACTGTCTTGGTTATCTTTTAACAACTTAGTTAGTCTATCCATATCGGTACATTCATGTACCTTATTGATTATCATATTTTCTGAAGAGGTCATAGCCAATTTTCAATTTTGAGCAAAACTTATTCTAGCTGCTGTTATAATATGAAGAATTAAATATTGGTGCTTCCTATTCATATTTAGTTCTAACACGCCAAATAAAAAAATTTCCGGTTTGAATTTTACTCTCTGTTTTGTTATTTAATCTATCCATATTTTAATTTTTGGCCAATATTTTCATGCATAGGGGCACAAAGTAATTCTAAACATTGCATTTCACAGGTACTCAGGAGTTGACATGACTTTGTTGTATAAATTTGGTTACATAAACAGAGGCAAAGAATCAAAATCACATAAAGTATTAGTACCACTTTATAAATTCTTAGTAAGATCACACCTGGAACCACATCCTGGAATAACATCCACTTTTGGTCAGCACATTACCAAAAAGATGTTGAGAGTTTGGAAAAAGTGCAAAGAAGAACAACTAAGATGATTAGAGGCCTGGAGACAAAAACATATGAAGAATGATTGTAGGAACTGGGTATGGCCAGTCTGGAGAAAAAAAGGACTAGAGGGTGACATTGTGGCAGTATTTCAGGGACTGACATAAGGCAGATATGGTCAATTATTTCCAAAGCACCGGAGGGCAAGAGGAGAAACAATGGATCGAAAGGAAACTAATCAAAGTGATTAAGCAGAATTAAGGAGAATTAAGGGGCAAACTTTCTAACAGTGAGAACAATTAAACAGTGGAACAGCTTGCCTTCAGAAGTTGTGGGTGTTTTTATCATTGGGGGGGTTTAAGAAAAGACTCAGCCACCTGTCTGAGATGGTATAGGATCCCCTGCTTGAGCAGGAGATTGGGCTAGAGGACCTTCAAGGTCCCATGTAGCTCTATTTTGATTGATTGGTTGATTGATTGTTCCCATGCTGTGATACATTTAGCAGTCTTCATGCTCTTGTATAGCATGTGGGTGGGAAATTCTACTCCAAATTTCTGCTTTGAATCTGAATTTTGTAATTCAGCAGTTTGGTAGTTTGAATTTATTTATTTATTTTTATTTGTCAATTGCTAACAAGATAATAGGTATAAGTAAAAACATAGTAATGAATACATGAATACATACAAGAAAAATAAAAAATATAAAAGAAACAATAGGACAGGGACAGTAGGCACATTGGTGTGCTTATGCACGCCCTCTACAGACCTCTTCAGGAAGGAGTGAGGTCAGTCTAGTCTAAGGTTAGACTAAGCAGTCTAAGGTTAAAGTTTTTGGGGCTTGGGAAAGAAACCACAGAGTCAGGTAGAGTATTCCAGACATTGACCACTCTGTTGCTGAAGTCGTATTTCCTGCAATCCAAAATTTTTTTTGGGCGTTGAGTTGTATCTATTGTGTGCTCTTGTATTGTTTGCTTGAAGCTGAAAGTATCATTTGACTGGAAGGACATTGCAATGTATATTTTATATACTATATAATACTAGATCGAACTGAGGCGCAATACGTTCTAGGTTTTCTAGTCAGAATTTCAAGTCTGCGTGGCATAAGCTATTCTGCTAACAATAGAGGAGTGGAGAACTCTTCTTGTGAAATATTTTCTGGACTTTCCCAACTGTGTTATATCGAGATACATCATGTGGGTTCCAGACTGAATGAGCTGTAATTCCGAGTATTGGTCCAGCAAATATTTTGTACGCTCCTTAGTTAATTAGTGTAATATTACCCAGAGAAAAAAGCTAAGTAAGATTAGGTCTTAACACTCTAAATGCCTTTGGCTATGTAGTTACAGTGGTCTCCTAGCATCTTAGAATCAATTAAAGATGAGTACTCCAAGATCCTTCGACAGAGTTTGGATCATCAACAAGGTCCTTGACTATTAGCCTGGTAATTTTTATTTTCTGATTTTATTTTTTTTTGTGCAATTTGGTAGGACAGAGCATTTATTTGTTGTAGATTTGAAGTTGCAATTTGTTTTGACCATTACTGCATACATATCGAGGTCTTTGAAGGGTAGAGTAATTGCTGTGCGTGTTGAAGTACGCTTTACATCATCAGCAAAGAGAAAGCCAGTTGCTCTTTTATATGAATCACAGAGGTCCATTTATGTAAGAGTATCGAAAAGAGTTTGGTCCTAGAAATCACTGCCTTGGGGACACCACTGTTGACAGGTAGCAGAATTTGATGGACGCTCCCAATTTTGAACCATTTGTTGCCTGTTTTGACAGGAATGCTTCATCCATTAAATGCAGGTGTCCAGATATACCATAAGATTTAGTTTTAGGAGTAGTCTTGTCCCACATGTACCACTGAATCAAAGCCGCTTTACAGAAGTCTATGGTAGATTGCGTCTATGACTTTTGCCCTGATCAAGTTGTGTAGTCCCCATATGTTTTTTGCAGTGTAAGAGTTGCATGATTACATTGATAATATTTTCTGAAATCAAAATTGTTTATTGGAGATAGGATGGTTTGTTTTCCTAAGTGGAGGATGGTGGGATTGGTTAACTAATTGATTCCATGACTTTATAGATGATGCAGCATAAAGAGATTGGTCTTTAATTTTCAACTAGGCGGGGTCTCCATTTTTGAAAGATCGGGGATGACCAGGCTTGTGACCACTACGTTTTGGGAAAAGGAGCTTGGTCCTGAAAGATTTTTCAAAGATTATGTTTAAGAGGTTCAGATATGGCATGGGTAACTTTTAAAGAAGTAGGCACATATTCATCCGGTTATAGTTGTCTGTGGTTTGACCAAAGAAATACTTGGCATGATCCATTGCTATTTACAAATACTGAGCCAAAGAATAGTGTTAAAGAGGTTGGCTTTTAATAGTGTCCCGTTGTTGCAGTCCTTTAAACCATTAGGCTCCTTTCAGGGGGGGATGGACCTTGAGTCCTTTTAGTTTGTTTTATAAAGATTTGTTGAAATCGCGGGTGGAATTGGTGTGTAGAAGGTTTTCTTCTCAGTTTAATGTGATAATTGGTGCATTCAAGTTTTTATATCTGTGGCATTAAATTTCTATATTGGCTTTTGAAGTTGGGAAACGTGACCAGATTTGTTTTTTCCGCCGACTGTGATTTCCTTTTTTGGATGAAGCTTCCTTATTGTTTTGGGTATTCTGTTTTTCTGGTTTTGGGAGTTGTTGATGGTACATATAATTTTTGATGACTCTTTTGATTCAAGTAAAAATACGTTGTAATGGTCTTCTACAGTATTTCAATCCAGATAATAGAACATTGCCAATCAAGGATGAGAGATTATTGTTTATAAGATCATAGTTGTATTTTTTGAAGTTTAAATTGGGCGATTCCATCATCTGTGATGACTTTTTGTGTGGATGTATTGTTGGATAAAAAAGCCAATCAGGTTGTGGTCACTGTTGGAAGGAACTTCTTTAATTTGTATTCCATTAAATTGAATTAAACTACCATTGCAGAAGATGAGATTGAGGCAGTTGTTTTAAGTCCTTGTGTGATTTGGTTAAACTAGTTGTTCTCAGTCCCAGATTTGTTACACGCATTGTAGAAGGCTTGCATGTTATGGGTTCAGTTGTACATTCGTTAAGGGTCAGTTAAATATGAGAGTGATTGAAGTTACCAAAAAAGATAAAAGCATGTGAGGATGCTGGCCCATTTCATGGTGGTATTTGCTGTTCGCATGTTCCAATGTCATAATCAGGGATAGTGAATGTTTGTGGCTGTTGGTTTGGTGGTTATTTTTGGCGTAGTTGTGACATTGTAGTTGAAGTAGTGTTATGGTTCTTGTGGGATTTCTTTTGAGCTAATAGGTTTTCACTTATCTGTGCTTTATTATTTTTTCTAAGAAGAAATGTTGCTTGTATAGTTGTTTCAAAACGTGTTGCTAAACGGTTTCTTCATGAGTGAATGAGTGATTCTATGCTTTTCAACTCTGTCAGATAAGGGACTCAGTTTGTTAGCTTTGGAGAACATGATTGACGTAGAATAAAAGAATGTATCTGAATTTTTAACCATTCAAACTAGGCTTTTGTTTGATTAAGGCAGGCAGGGTGTCTTAGATTAATCGCATAGGCAACATTTGATGTATTTCTCTTATCATTGATGGGTTCAAGACATTTGAAAACATGTGCAGGAGTCTAGGAGGTTATTGGTAAGAAGATATTTTTCTTTTGTTTTGGTTTGGAGTTTTTTGGCTGGCATGTCAATGGTAATAGTACAGTAATCATTACAAAGTGGCTAATGTTAAGTGATAGGTAGCAGTTACTTAAATGATATGGTTTGGTAATTAATAAATGTTAAATTGATATGTTAGAGAACAAAATCAAAACTAAAGGTTGCTTATTACTAAAATTAATTCAATCAAATCAACTGGTTATTCAAATCAACTCTAATCAAATAATTTTGCTAAGCAACAAACAGCCCTAATTTTTACAGTATTACTAAACACACTGGCAATTAAATCACTAAAAACACTGATTTTATCTCATCAGTATTCAAAGTAATTAACACTATATACACTAAACACTCAATCATACTAAGTGATTAAATACAATAAATCACTGATCATTTTATCAAAATTAATTATTTTAAAATGAAATTGATTTTTTTTTGATACAATGAAAGTAATGAAGTAGTATGAAGTAGTATTCGAGAGTTGGTAAGTAAATGGTTATTGATTTGCTTTTGTTTTGCTCATCATTTTGCTTGGATAATCCGTGAGAATAGGTTTATAACCCGCTTGTAAACTGCAAGGAAGTCTCTTTTCCTGCTGTTTGAAACAATCATGAGCAAGGTTTACACTCTCCTTTTCTTCTTTGATTTGGATTGATTTTGATTTGAGTTTTTGAGTGTAAAGATGCAAAGATGTTTTATTTTTAATTTTTTTATGATTTTAAGACAAACATAAACAAACATACAATAAAAACATTAACCATTTCCATATATATATAATAGTGTGCCGGTTGCATTTACATATTAATTTTGTGCAACATTTCGTAGTCTTCAATTACAAGTTACTTATATATCCTCTCATACTTTCAATCAAATTCAAATACAATTAATATCTTTATTCACACTCAATTCATTTGTCTATACATTTATTCATTCAGTTTTATAAAATAAATATTTTACTTAGTCCTTATTTTATAACAAATTCATCATTAATCCTCGTCAAAGATCTATCCTAGAATCATTCTTGAAATATAATTAAAGAAGAAAAATACATCTTTAATATGTTTGTTATTTCAAAAAATCTACATATTCCATTACTATATTTTATTCATCTAACCACTGATAAATAGATCCCAAACCTTTGTAAAATTGTTTATCCATCTGGTTCTCCTAATTTAAAATGTCATCGTACCTACTCAATTTCAGCACAATTTTTCCCAATATTTTCTTAATGGATCTCCTCCGAATGGTATCTTCTCATTTTTTCCTAGCTAGTTAATCCAAGCTGTTATAATACATTTACAAATCATGATATTTCAAATCTTTATTATATATTTCAGGCAAAATTCCCATAAAAAAAAATCTCCTCTGGTTTCCAAAAGTCTATATGCTTATGTGTCCATTTTTTCAAACCACATGTGATTTTATCCAATATTTTTTTTGTTCCGTGCACCGGCTAGTCCAGCACTATGGTATATGACCAGTGCATGATAGACATTTTCCAACACTTTTGGACTTTATTTCTGAACTCTTTCTATTCTGTCGGGGGGAAGTGCCACACTGTAAACATCTTATAACAAATTTCTTTATAATGCTGTTGACATTGTCATTTTATAATTTTGAAACCACATTTTTTTTTTTTGGCCATTCTATTAAATCAATCCATATCCAAAACTTTCTTTTTCCCCCAACAATCATACGTTTCTTCTTCTTTTTTAAACTTGTCTTTTTCTTTCTTTCTTTCTCTATTCTCAAAACCCTTAATTAAAAATTTTTTCTAAT
>BHFT01055750.1:0-33979 GCA_004320025.1 Laticauda laticaudata | reverse complement strand
CTTCAGCAACAGAATGGTCAATGTCTGGAATACTCTACCTGACTCTGTGGTTTTTTCCCCAAACTCCAAAAACGTTAACCTTAGACTGTCTACTATTGACCTCATCTCTTTCCTAAGAGGTCTGTAGGGGGCGTGCATAAGCGCACCAACGTGTCTACTGTCCCTGTCCTATTGTTACTTTTTATTTTTCTTATATGTATCCATTTCATGCATTCATACCTGTGTTATACCTGTTATCTTATAATCACTTCACTAAATAAATAAATAAATAAATAAATAAGAAAATACATAAATAAATAAAATTTCTTCCCTTCCACCCCAGGAAAGTATGACTCACTTGTTTGGGTCTCTTTCTGCATTTTGTGAAGGGCTAAAGAACAAAAAGAATATGCCTTGCAGTGTTTACCACACACACAGAGCCCAGTACGGTCTTCAGGCTGATGGGAGTTATGTACCCTCTAAGGAGGAGTGGAGAACCATGGCCCTTGCTGGCTTAGGAATTCTGGGAGTTAAGGTCCACAAGTCATAAAAGGGCCATGGTTTCCCATTCTTGTTCTAAGGCATCATTTTTGAGCATCAGCAATTTTAAGAACTGTGGATTTTAATTACCAGAATTCCCAAGCCATCCTTCTGGGACCTGATCCACATAGCTTGAAGTTGCTAAGAATGAGTTATGCTGCTCTAATGAAATCTCTTCTTATTTTCTTTGTGTCTCCTGTCAGCACTCTTCTGAAACATGGTCTCTGCAACTTCAGTGATATCGGCAAGAACTGATTAAGGCTAAAATGAATGAGACTTGATCAAATACAAAGCTGGAGTTGTTGGTTCAGAATGAGCACAAGACGAACTGTGGGCATATGCAAGCATAGGCTGGATATTGGGAAACTCAAAATATGTTATTGATGATATGATATCACTGCATAAGACACCTAGAAAATAAACCTCTCTCTCTCTTAGATAGCTGATAGATAGCAATAGCACATAGACTTATATACCACTTCACAGTGCTTTCCAGCCATCTCTTAGCTGTTTACAGAGTCAGCATATTGCTCCCAATGATCTGGGTCCTCATTTTACTGACCTCAGAAGGATGGAAGACTGAGTTCACCTTGAGTTGGTATGATTGAACTGCTGGCAGTGGGCAGAGTCAGCCTGCAATACTGCATTCTGACCACTGTGCCACCCACAGCTTTAGATGATGTGTGATCTGTATGATTTATCTATTACTTATCTCAGTCTATCTCTTGCATCCATCCATCTCTATCTCATGTTCTGCCTATATTGTATATTTATCTAACAGTAGTTATGCTTGCATAGCACTATTACCCATGATTAACATAAGCATAATATTCTGAATTTCCTGGTATTTTATGACATGGTATTTCCAGACTGCAAATCTGTGGTAGTAGGTACAGAAAAGTCTATTACTATTTATTAATATTGGGGTGTTTACATTCCTGATTATGATACGTGTAGCAGATGACCAGGCTGAGCCTAAGGGAGGGGTCAAACACCTCATTAGTCATGAGTCCCTTCACAATCACAAAGGATCTAAGTCTAGCCTACCATGAATTCCTTATTTACCACCAAATTGCTTTAATCTTTAGTAGTTCAGATTCTTGTAGAGAGCTTAAGCTTGCAATAGATCTTTATACTCATTTGAACTGCCTGAATCTCCTGATTTCCCTGATGCTTGACATTGCATAATTATACACAACTCAAATTGTGTGTATAAATTAGCCACAAAATCTGAGTTTTCAAAAGGCAATACACTAACTTGTGATTGACTAACTGTGGGTCAGTGTGTCCTGCCAACATTGCAACTGGCTTAGAAAACATACTGTATGGTGTTAACCGTGGTCTGCTTCACCATTACGGAAACAAAAGCTCGGTCCTCTACTTGCCTTTGTTATAATCTGAGCAATTTTATTTCAGCATCTGCATTTCTAATGAAGGCAGCATGTTTTCTCTCTCATTAGATTCAGCCTCATAAATATTAACTTAGAAGAGCTGCTGTAGCATAATAAGCCAAAATAGTTACTGAATAAGCTTCTGACTGGAAGAACACTGAAAAAAAATATATAAAAGATATACTAGGTACTCTGTATTTTAAAGAGAGGTAATAAAATTTACAATCCATGTTCTCCAGCCATAAAAGAGATGGAACAAAAGGGGCAGGGTGGTGGTAGTAGGAAGTTATCATTGACTTACTCATTTTTCCAAACCCAAATATCTCTAAAGATTCCTTTGTGTGGATGGAGCAAGAGAGTTCAGAGCTCTTTTCATACAAATTACATTATTACTACATCATCTAACAGATTAATGGAGTTGGAAGGAACCTTGGAGGTCTTCTAGTCCAATCTCATGTTCAAGCAGGAGACTCTATACCAGAGGTCCCCAACACTCCATCTGGAGACAAGTCGTTCCACTGATAAATTATTCTGTCAGGAAATTTCTCCTTAGTTCTAGGTTGCTTCTCTCCTTGATTAGTTTCTATCCATGGCTTCTTGTCCTGCTTTCTTGTGCTTTGGAGAACAGGTTGACCCTGCGTCTGCATATAATAAAACATGTCTATTTAGTAGCTATTTAGTAGCTTTAGGAGGATGGCATTTTATTTTTTTGCTTTGTCTGAATGGGAGCTGGCTGCTGCAATGTGTCAGCTTCTAGTGTTGCTATTATTTCCAAGAATGTCTCTGGCCTCCACTCTGGCCTCTAAGCAGAACAAGGACTGGATATGATTGATCCTAAATATGAGACCTTTGTGCTTAGACTTTGGCAATAAGATTGGTGAATCAGATGCATTTCTTTTGTCTGGCAACTACTTAGAATCACAATGATTCTGCTGTTTAGAAGCATTAAAGTCACTGGCTGCTGTGACACTTTCATTAGATCCTTCAAAGACAAAATTTATTATCTTTCTCCTGAGTTTTATTTTTACAAATTTGTACTTACCACAATTCTAACCATCTACTGAAGGTGGTTATCAGAAGGACCATATTATGGGGACTCTGCTTGGTGATGGAATCTGCAGGTAGTGTGTGTGTGTGTGTGTGTGTGTGTGTGTATGGTGGATGGAGATAAGCGATTGGCTTGTTTGAAATCCCGGCAACAACCGAGGAAACAACCAAGACCACTGACCAGTCCCAAAGTCCCTGCCATCCTTTCTCTGGTTGCTCCTGAGAGAATGCAGTCAGTCTGATGAGATTTTTGTAAATAGGCAAGTAGCAACAAAGAAAGCTCACTGTATTGTTCTGGTTCCTTGCACCTGGACAGCTCCTACCTTGTTGGGCAATTCCAGTTCATGGAGATGCATGAAACAGTGGAGCTGGTACGTATTCTTAATATGTGATGTCTCGAGGCTTGGCTCTGTCAATGCTACTTTTTAATATCAATATGAATTCACTGTCAGGGTTCCAAGTAACATACCCATAGCAAACAAAACTCTGAGGCAGGCAGTTTCCTCATGGAATATTTATTGGATATGTCGTATTGGCAAGGCTGGTGAAAACCAACTCTGAACATTCCTGTGGTTTTCACATAATTAAAAGTGAAAGTTTATCACTTTCTCAAAACAATCAGTCACACGGTCCAACCAGGATACTGTCCAGTTGCTAGGTGTTTCCAATTCCATCCTTCCGAGCACCTGCAGGAATGTCCTTGATTCCCAAGTGAAAATATTTTGTTTTGACCACAACACCCCAACTACCTCTATTTCCTCCACCCTAGCCCTCTTCTCCAGCTTGTCAACACTGAAGTCTCAAAATGGCCTCAGTTAGGCCAGCTTCAGGGTTGACACTCACCACAAGAAGAGTTCAGGTGTTCATTTGACATGAGGTATCATTAGTAAGCTGACAGTACTCAATTGTACATCATCCAGGCCTAGCTGGAGATGCCCTAGGCCCATGATAGCAAACCTATGGCATGCATGCCACAGGTGGCGTGCAGAGCCATTTGTGCTGGCACGTAAGGTGCAGGCAAGCTTACCTCACTGTGCATGTGCATTCCTCACAGCTAATTTTTGGCTGGTTTGAGGCCTTTTCCGGCCCCCCAAAAGCTTGAGGAAGGCTTCTGCAGGCTTCTACAAGCTTTATAGGCAGAAATCTAGCCCCGTTTCATCACTTCTGGTATTTTCGGAAAACCAGGAAGTAATGAAACGGGGCAAGATTTCAGCCTGCAAAGCTTGTAGAATCCTGCAGAAGCCTTCCT
The DNA here is from genome assembly GCA_004320025.1 of Laticauda laticaudata. Lineage (NCBI taxonomy): Eukaryota > Metazoa > Chordata > Lepidosauria > Squamata > Elapidae > Laticauda > Laticauda laticaudata. The sequence continues at coordinate 29,773 of BHFT01055750.1, read as the reverse complement.
CAAGCCTTTGGGAGGCCAAAAAAGGCCTCAAACTGGCTGAAAATCAGCTGTAAGGTGCAGTGCAGGTAAGGGGGTGGCGGGATGGGGATTGCGCATGCATACGTAGGGGATGTGGGGGGCGCACATTGTCTTCTGGGTGCTGGAGCATGAGCGTGCAAGCATGCACACAATTTTTGGCTCAGGAGCCCATAAAGGTTAGCCACCACTGCCCTAACCCAATGTCTGGAGTTACTGAGGTTCTGAGGAGACAGGAACATTCCAGGGACTCTGATTCCATGACAGTTCCATTGTGCCAAACTTTGGAGGTAAACCAGGTGAAAAACACCACGGGGAAGCTACTTTATTGTATAGGATATATTAACAGAATCTTGAAAGTTCCCTTTTAAAAGGCAAGAAAGGAAAGGTAAAATTTTTTTTCTTTCTCAGGCTTACACATTTCCCAGGGGTGAGTCACAATTTTACTTTCCCCACTGCCTTTTCAAGGTCTGAGCTAATTTTCTCTGCATGTTGTGGGTTCTGGATGGGTTCTTTTTTCCATAAAGAATTTGGTGACTCTCCTGGATTTATAACTGTTCTAGACAAGGAAGCCTTGGCATCAGGACCTCATGCCCTAATCACCACATGCCAGCATTATAGTAATTCTCTTTAAAGAGAATTTGAAAATGATTCAGAATTTCCAGGGGGTAAAGAATGGGTATTTTGTGAAATTATTTATGACATGTTCTCCCAATCTGAAAGGTGTCTGTAAGCTTAAAGACAGTGGCTTCCTCTGTCTAAAGGGCTTGTCACATAGGCCGAGGGATGCAAAACATATGTAAAAAGGACACAGCAGACGAGAAAATTTGCCATCTGTTGTTATCCGCTCTCAAAAGTGCCCCAAATTTACATAAGCAGAGCAGACACATGAAGGAAGGACAGGGAGAGGACCTAGCGAGGATGTAAAGCGGATGCTCCATGGAAGCTTAGCGGAATGGAGACGGATGCACATCCGCGAGGCGATTCCGGGCGGATGCAACAGTAGAAGTGGACGTTGCAGCGGAAGGACACAGATGTCAGAAGGCGATGCCTAGCGGGATGACGCGATGCATTCCATGGACGCTTAGCGGATGCCTAGCAAGATGCTAGTGGATGCCTAGCAGTATGCCAAAGCGTGTTCAGCTGCGCATGCCAGGAGGATGCACTTGCGGTCAGCCACCGCAGATATAAAGGGATGGCACGCTCGTCCGAAGCAGTCACCATTCAGAGGAAAGAGACCTGGCCAGTCACATCTCCAGCCAACAACATGGGGAAGAAAGAGGAAGCCTGTGTATCTGCTGCCGAGCCTGGCAAGAAGGACAGGCCACCATCCCCCCCTGCCCTGACTCTGCTTCTGCTGGGGCTTCTGCTGCTCGGGCTGACTCTTCTGGCTGTGGGGCTTCTGCTGGCTGCTGCCTCTGATGCTGGGGCTTCTGCTGGGGCTTACTCTGCTGGCAATGCTCCTGGTCCGTGATGTCTGCTGGTCCTGCTGGTGTCCTGGGTCCTGCTGGTCCTGCTGGTGCTCGCTGGCTCTGCTGTGCTGCTGGTGCTTACTCTGCTGCTGCTGATCCTCTGGTCCTGCTGGTCCTGCTGGTGCTTACTCTGCTGCTGCTGATCCTGGTCCTGCTGGTCCTGCTGGTCCTGTTGGTGCTCCTGGTGCTGCTGGTGCTGCTGGTCCTGCTTTTGCTGCTCTGTTGTGCTGCTGCTGTTGTTGCTGCTCTGCTGGTGGTGGTGTGGTGGGACCGCCCCAGAACCTCAAAGCCCTACTGATGAGGGCCCAGATGGCCCTGCCAGAGGGAGGAAGAGGCATACGACGAGAACGGAGAGGAGGCAATACTCCATCGAAGGAAATATGAGGAGGAGGTGCTGGAATGGCTGGGAGAACGAGTATCTATGGTGGAAAGGACACAGGCTCTATCGAGACACCAAGAGGAAGCAGGCTGCTGGAGAGAGAAGGCGGGAGCCTGGGCTACACTTCGGAGGTCCTCCTCGGGTGGTGGAAGCCACATGCACACCTGGTATGAAAAGCTGCACCTCAAGAAATCTGGCCAGGCCACGGTCAACTCACCGACCGGGAGACCTACGTGATGGCCAAGTGCAGCTTCTTGGAAGTGAGATCCGCCACGAGGAGCAGCCCCCTCTGACAACACTCTCTCTCAGGCAGCCCACAGAGACCCAGTCCTCTTCTGGCCAAGAGTCAGCTCCTGTGTCCAGGCAGGTATCTGTGGAGTGTCCCACGAGCAGAGACCCCCCCGACAGCTGCACTCCCCGTGGTGGAGTGCGTGGAGGACCCCCTGAGCAGTGGGAGCAAGGAAGGGCACTTCCACCAGAGACCAACCCACATCCACCCCAGCTCCACCTCCACAGAAAGCAGGCAGAGAGGCAGACCGGAGGGGCAGAGCCACACTGTCCTGCTGGAGATCAGAGACAACCAAAAGCAGGTAGATCTCTTCTCTCAGCTGGTACACACCGACATACCATCCTCAAACGCAAGCCCTTCCTCACTACGTCAACCAGACCCTCATGGACATGTCCAAATCACAGTACCTAGGTGATAAAGGACAGGATCACTGGTCTTCTGCACAACCCTCCAGACCCAGGCTGAACCTGCTCCCACCCAGTCCAGGTCTGCTCCTCCACCCCAGGTGATGTCACAGCCCTTCCAAGGCTTTCCACAGGCCCTCATCGACCAAGGCTACGGCTACCAGGAGTTCCAGCAGCACAGGCAGTCCTCCAGTCCAGCAACAGGTTCATCGAACGCCACCGGTGCCACCGTGCCACAGATGCCACCGAGCCTCACCTCGCTCACCTGCAGACCAGACAGCCCCATTACACTCCTTCTTCCTCCACCCCACAGCCAAGCCCGGCCTCAGAACATCTGTCATCGGTCTTGGGACTAACACCCCATATCCTGGAGGAAGGGGCTCTCAACATCACAGGACTGAGCCAGCTCTCTGAGACCTTCCTCCACACACCGCCCCCTGTTGTCCTCTCGGGGCCAGGCACCCCAATGGCACCTCAGACCAGCACTCCAGCAGCAGCCACCTCCACAGCACCTGGACCCTTCACCCCTGAGGACTAGGGCACGCCTCAGAGTGACTGAGAAGAGTGGCCAGAGACTGGGTTGCTACCTGTTGACTTTATCTTTGCTTGGACACTTTACTTGGGTCATTTTGCTTTCACAGTTTGTTATTAATAAAGTTTATCTTTTCCTCACAACACTTGCTTCAGTTCTTTTAGTCAATAAAGCTTGGTGGAAACTTTTAGAAATGTTTAAGCTTTGCATGCTTGGGGATGGTTTAGAGATAAGCAGTGGGATGGGCAGGGATACCTTTGGGATGGGTAATAGCTGTTGGGATTAATAACCTCCAGTGCAAGCATCGTGGGACTGTATGGTCACCCTCCCAGGTGCCACACCTATGGACCTTTATTATCAATAACAATTTAATCATTCATCAACACATTTCAAAATAAACAGAACTCTTTTATTAAATGCCCTGATCATTGTAGGGCCACTCAACATACATGGCACAATCTCATCAGTGTGATGAGACAGGCTGAAGGAAGCATCCATTAAGCATCTACCATCCTGTCTTGCCACTCCCACTGCTCCAGCTAGGGAGTTGCACCAGTGTTTCAGGAGGTTGCGTTGCTTCTTCCCTTCAATGAAGCTCTGTTGGGGCCTTGTGCATATCCACAGTATCTATCAGGTTTCGCCCTTGCCTCCATTCACCAGGCTCCATGTCCCCATTGCCTTGTTGGTGGTCCACAACCTGTTCTGCAACATTGGGTAGCGGGTGCGCATGAGATTGTGCAGGATGCAGCAAGCTTCCACGATGTTCCTCACGGTCTGTGGGAGATGTTGCATGGTGTTGAGAAGTACTGGAACCTATTGGCCAGGATTTCAAGGCATTCTCCACCACCCGCCTTGCCCCTGGACAGCCTGTAGTTGAAGATCCTCTCTTCACGGGTGAGGCATCTGGAAGTGTAGGCTTCATGAGGTAGGCCCTGAGGGAGAAGGCGTCATCCCCCACGATGAAGTAGGGCACATCTTGTGTGTCGTTGGGGTAGGGGGTCTGGACTGGGAAGCCCATGATGAGGTTGCTTCCAGCCCCTCCTTGAGGTGACTGGCGTTGTATACTTGGGCATCTGAAGATGACCTGTTGCCTGAAACATCGATGTACATGAACTTGTAGTCAGCATTGACCATGGCAAAGAGGATGCTGCTGAAGAAGCCCTTGTAGTTGTGATAAGTGGACCCTGATTTGGCTGGAGCTTTGCAGGCCACGTGCTTCCCTTTCTATGGCTCCAACGGTGTGGGGAAGTTCCACTTCTGGAACTGCTCTGCAACTTTCTTCCAGCCTTCTTCAGTGGAGGGGCACTGGAGGAGCTCCTCCAGGTATTCTTCGATGATGGCCTGCACCACTTCTCTGACCACAATGCTGATGGTGTTTTGTGGCACCCTCCAGGCGTACTGCATTGCTCCTGTACGTGGTCCCGGAGGCCAGGTGGTGCAGAGTCAGTGCCACCTTCAGCCCAGGGTCCAGGCTGGGCCGGAAGTTGGTGCTATGCTTGGTCAACCTGGTCTTACCGCTCCACAACTTCATCAAACATGGCTGGTGGCATCCTCATGAAGTTCTGGAATGCACGCGTGTCTTCGTTCCTCAGCTCCACCATCAGCTTGTTATACAGTCCGTACTCGGCTCTTCTCATGATCCATCTCAGACCCAGACACTTCTTGGACGCCTCCTTTTCTTGCTGAAAGAGCCTTTCGATGGCATCGCACTGTTGTAGAACGATGGTGGCTACCAAAAGAGTGTGTGATGATCCATGATGGAGATGACTGGATGCTGTGGAAGAGCAAGAGCAAGAGCAAGAGCAAGGCTGAAGAGGTCTGCCCAGCAGGGCTGCTAGACTGAAAGTGAGATCCAGGTGAGTTCCTCCCCTTTTTATAGGAAATATTGTTTTTTTCGTTCTCGGTGTCCTTTTGCATCCTCTAGCATCCTGCAGACATCCTAAATATCTGAGATAGGTCCCCTCTGTGAATGTTTTTTCCGTTTTAATGCTTTGTATGTGAGCTGCATCCGCTTTCATCCTTTCTACTCCATGCTACTAACGCTGCGTGTCCGTTCCACATCCGTTTCGCTTCCTCCCTGTGTCCGTTTTCCCGCTGGAGCAGATGCAATTTGCGCGGATGCTCAGCGGATGCCTTGCGGATATAGCGGACGCGGAACAGATGACGACGACATGCTAACGGATGTTCCCCATATGCGTAGCGATGTAGAATTGGATGCGTTGATACATTTTCACTGAAAGTTTGTGCAGCTCAAAACTTTTTGAGCGGATGAAATCTCAATAGATGGATGCTGGACGGATAGAGAGTTGAAAAATGGATCAATGAGTACATGAACGGATGCATCGCGTTAACCAATGGATGGCAAGTGTTTCTCTCCATTTTACACTCCTCTTTCCAGTCCGTTGGAGTGGAGCTGTGTGACAGGGCCTTTAGGGAGTTTCCCAGGCAGTAAAAATCCCTTGTTCCAAGAAACATACCTTCTAAAATAATGGGAAACTTTTAAAAAATGAAAGGAGGAAGGGAAGGAGAGAAGACTATGACCAAGTGTAATTAAAGCTGTAAAGCTAAGCTACAATTATTATGAGTTGAAAGGAATAAACCCAAACTACCAAAATACTAATATTTGAAGGTGGTAATTGAAAGAGATAAAACCATGTGCATATTCAGAGAGGTGGTTTCAAATGTAGTGTTTCACGTTACTCTCTTTTAAGGTTGAGGGTTTTTTTGTTTTCAATCGATCTGGATTTAAGTTATGCAGTCAGTAATTTTAGACTCCAAGCAGTGGTTTTATTTGCTACCTATCTAACTCTCCCTTTGGATGGCCATCAGGTTCCCACTTAAAGTCAGCCAGCCAAAATGTTCTAGAGTTTTTCATGACTGAGATTGGGTGTCTGTCTTAGACACAGAATATATCTTATTATGGCCAACACACTGCCCTGAATGTATTGGTGTTGGTGTGAACACATTAAGTAAGGGGGAACAAGTTTGTGGTCTTAAGTTACCTCATGGAAACACTATTTTGAAAGATGTTTGGTCAATTTTAACAATACTGCCCTTTTTACTGGAAACAATTATTGAATCACATCATTTGATTCGTATGTATTGATGGTTTTAGTATTTTAAATAACCTCATCATTTCATCAGAATATTACTGCTGGTGATTTAGAAATACAATGTATTAAAATTGTACATTTATAAGAAGCCCTCCCTTTGTACAAATAATTCAAATTACATTGGAAGGTTGGTTTTGAAAAACATGCTGGGCCTCTTGGACTAGTCTGCATCAGGATGATCTATATAGCTATGACTACAGATTGTCTCACCCTTGATGATTTGCAACTGAATGTGTGACTTCCCAAGAGAAAATATCAATTGCAAGGCAGATTTTTTTTCTGGTGTTTTTTTAGGCTGGCTCATTCCTCATATCATAATAACTGATTATGAGTATGCAAGAGTGCATTAGTTTGTAGTGGTTTGCTTGGCTGTAGTGTATGCATTGATGTCTTCCATTACTGAAGTATTTTGCAAACATAGTGCCTACATAGTTTGATAGCTGGGAAAAATGAAAGGCATTAAGAAAAAGATTCCAATCCACTGACCTTCAGTCTTCATTTTTCTCTCTCCACGAAATACATTCTTAACAGGAAAGAATTTAATAATCCACAATGCCCAGGGAATTAAATTGCAAAGAGGTGCATGGTGGAAAGGGTGGCTATAAAGTCTTATAGGTCTATTGGGACACTAGTGGTAGTGGCTTTGATGTGAGTTCTTAAAGCTGAACAGATTAATTTTCCATGAAAATATACTAGGATGTTTCTTGGCTAAGCCATCACTATCAGTACATAGCATGGGCGAATTATTTTACCAGTTAAACTTTGAGCTTAGTTCCAGTCTCAGAACAGTTAACAGGCAATATTATTTTCATTAAAGGTTTTATTAAAACCCAGGGTGGTCACATACCATGTACCATCTGGCTCAATACCTAATAACTGCAAAGAAAAGGCACACATTCTTGACCTGTGATAACAGAGGATATGGTAGCATACTATTTCAAATACATGAACACCTTTAAAACAGTATCAGATCCAAGGTGCAGGAATCCAGATGACCATTAGATGGCAGCAAATGGTTTGTCTTCTACCTCTTTACTACCATCTAATGGTCTGGAGGCTCTGTCTTTGGGATCTGAAGTGAAGTGACATTTCACAGTAGAAACTTTTTCATGTTCCAAGTGACAAAAGGAGATAAATTCACAACTGAAAATGCTTGGGTGGCTATAATCCTATGACATCTGGTGGACTCAAAGGGAGATTAATGTGCATCAGATTTCCTCCTCTGAAGGTCCAGCCTCAAGGAAAGATCAAATTCTATTCTTTTCTGAGTTCAGATCAGTGGTGGGATTCAGCTGGTTCGCACCACGTCGGGAGAATGGGTTGTTAACTTTCTGAGCAGTTTGGTGAACTGGTTGTTGGAAGAAATCATTCGGGCAGAGAACTGGTTGTTAAATTATTGGAATCCCACCACTGGTTCAGATACCTACTGTATTATTTTAGAAAAGCACAAATCAAGGCCATCCATCCAACAGGTCTGAAGAAGTTTGCATCCAAACTCTCCAAAGAGTTGGGGAAATCTTTACATCAGATTCAGAAATATCTCCATCTAAATTTCCAGCTTATCACTCATTTGGCAAGGTATTAAAGTGCATCATAAAACTCAGTTTGAAGGATCACCTAGATACATTACAACTTGCTTCAGACTGAGTTTGGGTTCAGTTTTGGCTATTCTAATTTAATCCTGAACTATTATTGGTGTTTGACAAGGAGGAAATAGCCTTGCTACATGATCTGGATCTCTTAGCATTTGTTTGTAATGTGATGACCCATAATCTCTGAATTACATTGCCACCATGAGGGTTGTGTGGTATCGTTTTCAGGTGGTGCTCGTTGAACCTGAAGGCTGCAAGTTCTCTGAAAATGTTCTTGGGAGGCAGTTGCTTCAATTTGTGATTTTTATATTATGTGGTATTTTGTGTATGAGAGAGCGAGAGAGCAAGAGGAGGCAGAGAGTGAGAGATATCTATAAATGACTTTTTCTGTATCCCATAGAAAAGGATTGTGTTCTGGGTAGCATCATCTGTATTAAACTACTTCAATGTGCTTCAGTTGAAGATGCCTTTGAAATATGAATCTAAGATTGGTTCCCATAGTATCACCAGTACATTTACTACTATTGATTTTAAAGGGCATAAAATACAATTTTTTCCATTTTAACTGGCTTTCATTTTCAGGATCTGGTTCAAAATGATAGCGGTATCAGTACATTATTAAAGCTTTAGCTGATTTTTCTTGTTCATTCAATCTTACTAATGGCTAATTGATGCTAAGAGATTCAGATACCTTTTGAACTTTTCGTTAGCTATTTGCTTGATCTGTGAATTGAAAAAAGAACACTTTGCTATGACGGAGATATTTGTCTGCTTTACACTTAAAATAATAATAATCATCTTCTCATTAATTCTCTGTTCTCCAGACTAGCATCACCAGTCTGAATGGCAAGGAATCCAAAGATAGGCAGCTCTAGTTCCATTTATCTAGAAGACATACCACCGTTGAGTCTTAGTGTCTGTAAAACAACAATGAAGAAACTGTGTGTGCTTTACAAGCACAGGTCCTTTAATTCTTCCACATAAAATGTTTATGTGTTGCAAAGCACCTTTCTTATGCATTGTAGATCCTTGCATCTTTTACAGTTTGAAACATTATATATACTTAGGGTTGGTTTTTTTTTCTGTCTCAGGGACTAAAATTGGGCAGGGCTCTTATTGTTTGGAGCCCTGGGGAGGGTTTTCCACAATCCAGATCTACTAGAATGAAAATCCATTGTTCGCAGAACAAGATGAGGTTGCCCTTTGCCATGTGCATAGTTAACTATCATTACGCACCTCATCATATTCCTTTACTTAATTAACTGAATTTCAGGCAATGTTCTGCACTTATAAAAATGCCATAAGTTTTTCTAGGAATCCAACATATTTGCTATTGGTGATTGCCTTCTGAGCATGATTTTGCCCTAAAGGTCTGAACATCAACAGAAGGCCCATGCGAAATAAGGATGTGCCAGAAACAGACATTGCAAATGTTCCAGGAATGATACTGCATTGTTGTTGGGTATAATAACAGAAACTTGAAAGCCTGCCACAACTTCCTTCTGCTCCATTCCCCCCTTATACCAGACAAGATCAAGGGGCATTATTTTGTGTTTCATTTCTCCTTCTTTTTCCCAGGACTGATTTCTCTTTTAATTTCCCATATCTTTTCCTGCATACTTTTCAGGGTTATCTTTGCTATACAAGGGGTTCCACATTATAGAATATGTTACCCTAGAATTGCTTTGAATAGTCTTTGAATGTTCCCTGTATTCTGATAGTCCCTTAAAACAATTTTATTACAGTGAGTATTCAGCTTCTACGGTCACTGTGGACTGGCACCTGATTTAATATTATTTAGTACAGATTACTTCTGGATGAGATTCTGTTACTACTTGTTTCTTTATTGTGCATTGTCCATCCCTGTTTTAGTGAACTTGGCAAGAAAATTAATGACGGAATGAGTGATATTATGTCCATTATTTACACTGCATCTTGTCCAATATTGAATATACATCTTCTCAAGGATAGAATACAATGGGATAGATACTTTTCTGTTATATAAGGTGGACATTTTTTCTATGACAGTTACTGTCTGTCTCTGTCTGTACCACACTCTAACCACTGCGCCACCGTAGCTCACGCTAATCAGATGCTAATATATTCTTGTCTCCAATTTTGTCTTAATTAAATAAGAGGAAATACAATTATTTACTTCATTCAAAAGCCAAAAGTTCCCAGTTCTAAGGCCTATTCAAAGAACTTATTGTATTAAGTTTTAAACAAGTACTCAGAATATTGCATACTATAAAATAAATTATCAGTTTTATATAAGCTGTGCAAGTACTCTTTCCTTTTTTCTTACATACTCTCATATTAAACAATTTTGTAATTTTTATGGCTCTCGATCTCCTAACAGAAGTTCCTTCTGTTAAATTGTGGGCGCTAAATGTCAGCTATTGACCAGTAGTGGGCACGATGCTAGTTTCATCTTTATTGATATTTTCTCGGTGTAAGTTTCTTCCACATAAATGCTCTATATTCAACCCTTTAACAAGATTTGAATCTGGAGGTCCAGCCAGCATGTAATATGTATGACAGTGTCTCCTACAGGTCAGTGGCCAGTATAACATCTAAATTACATGTTTCATAAATTCACAGCTGACCTCAAAGAGAATGCTTTCAAGTCTGGTTGCAAAACACAAGGACTTACATAAGTGCGCCTGTACACAGACACACACACACACACACACACACACACACACACACACACACACTTCTGTGATTCTAAGTGCTAATTCTTCAGAAAATACTGCTTTTGGCAGGCAGCAGAAAGCTGTCTCTTTATGAGAAGGGGGAGTTTTCTTCCCTTTTTTCTTCCCTTTCCAGCCTCCTCCTCCTCTCAGGCTTTCCAGAACAGATTTTGGAACTATAGAATTGAATGCATGACTGAAGGAATTGAGTTCAACACGTGAAAAAGTTTACTCAGTCTAAATCTTCTGCAGATGAATGAAGTCTCTCTAATCCATGCAAGCTTTGGCTGATTCCCATTCAACTGCTATAGATTAGCATGATGGAATTTCATGTTGCATGTTGTATACTCTACACCAGGGATGTCAAACTCACAATGTCACAGCAATAATATGTGATATATTGGGACTTCCACCCCCTTTGTTAAACTGGGTGTGGGCGTGGCCAGCATGTAGTCCGGGAGTTTGACAGCTCTGTTCTACACAAAACTCAAAGTTTGAATTTGCTGATAGACAGGGTACCTCAAAGCAGCATGGAAATGACATCAACAGCCAATAACCCGTTTCAGCTGATACAAGCACAAGTTTAAACAGGTTTACCTGGAAGAAAGCTCATGTATTTCTACATCACTGTTGGCTGACCTTGATCTCATGGCACAGCCATTTTGTTTTCTTGGCAATGCTATGGAAACAGTTTTTGTTCTTCTATCAGTGTTTTAGGCTGCATGGAAAATGCATTTGATTTTTTTTAAAATCACCTTTATTATTTTTAAAAATAACTCAATGCGATGAGTGTACCTAATTCTCCTCCCTCCTCCTATCTTCCCCACAACAACTCTGTGAAGTGAGTTGAGCTGAGAGAGGAGGACTGGCTCAAAGTCACCCAGATGGCTTTTATGCCTCATGAAAAATGAAGCTGGAAGAAGGCAATGGCAAATCACTTCTATATTATACTGCCAAAATAAAAATATATCAATGTGTCCATTTTAATCACCAGCAGTTGAACTCCACCCAATGAAACCTTTATATTTATTTTAAAGTGTGGTACTATAACCTTTGGACCACAGCCGTAACATTTTTCAGGCTGAATGAAAGAAGGGCATTTTTAGGGATGAGATCTGGATTTTACAAGTTGGCTTTACTATCCTCTTGCTGTTCATTCTCACTTGATAGGTTTTACTGTCCAGCCAGAGCCCAGAGCTCCACTGCCAGTACTATCTTTCACCTTATTACAATTCTTATATCTATGTCAGGATATGTAATGTTGTTTTATATATATTAAAAAATCTGTTTCAAAACAAAAAAAAAAGAACAGAACTTCTAGCTATATTTCTGAACAAAAATAATATTGCTGAGCTAGGCTGATATTCAATTAAATGTTTTTGTTAGAAAAAACTGTGAAAGAATGGAGTGATATTTACTCACGTGCAACTTGTGTAAACACTTCATTTTAAACTGACTCTTGAAATATCCTTTCATTGTTTTCTAGAAAGAAATCATGCTGTGTGCAAATTCAAAGCATCCAATAATTAAAATATAACATAGATCAACAAGAAAATTCACCTTTATTTCAATCAGCATTTCTTGGCATGAGGCAGATATTAAATAACACTGGAATGCACAAGACTATTAACAGAGATGGACAGCCATAAATTGGTAGGAGGATCATAGTAAATGCTTGTCAAATTATCTCACCTCACTCAAAAGCCTGTTAAAATGTTGTAGCCATTGTGAGTGGTGCTTCACTGTGAAACACGGAAGCAGAATGATTCCTCTTCATTAAACATAGTAAATGCTGGAACAATGCACAGTAAAAATGGACAAAGTGTTGTAACCAGTAATTAAAACAGTGATATACCCACAAACAGCTAATCATGCAGTGCCTTAATGGCAACTTGACTATGTATAAATATCATAATCCTTTTCTTAAAAAAATAATAACCATGGACAACTAAAAGAAATGAAGGATGAAGTCTACTTCATATATTAAATATGACCTAAAAAAATGTAAAATATGTGTGCGTATACACATGCACATACACACAAACATACACACACATAATTATGTATACGTATGTGAATGTTTTACATGTGCATATCTGTTTCTTTAAAACTGCATGACTCCAGTTTCCTTCCCAATGAGAATTGCTTGCACTACTATGCAAGCGCAAGCAATTTTCCTCACTGAGAAGAAAACTGGAGACATGCCATTTTTTAAAAAAAACAAAACTTGCTTAATTTATTCCACATTTCATAGTGATTTTCTGGGATAAAAACTGCCTGTCATTCGCTGATGTCACAGCAGACCAAAATTACACAGAGTATCTTTTTGGACTTACTAAAGTCTTCCATTTTGATTAACCTAGAGGAATACCATTTCCCCCTCTTCTAACTTGCATGTAAACACACCCTTTGGTTACACTCAATGTGTACAGGGAGTTCTAACAATAATGTGCAGTGAAAAACAGAACTGGGATATTGGAAAGAAAAGTCGTATCACAGCTGATGAGAAGAGTGAGGCTCTTTTTTTTTTTTTTCACTTGGATACAGAGACAATCCAGCCACGGAGTTTCATCCACTAACCAATGAGGAATGGTTGAAGGCATCCATTACGAGCAAAGCTTGAACAAGCCAGTAATTTTCTTTGCAAACTGTCCAGAGTTTCATTAAAACTGACTTGCACTACTTGGATCACATTGTAACAACCGCACAATCGAGGGATCACTCTTGGCACCTTTTATAAACTCTTCGAGAGATAGTTTACCTTGAAAGGAAAAGAGAGAGAGAGAGACAAAATTATACATCTGATCTGCCACATAAAGCAATATAAAGAACAGCCTGTTCATTTCCAGCTGGTGTAACAAGAACTGCAGATGAGATTTGGTAGACTGCCAAAAAGATAGCCACCCTTGTACCAAAGAACCAAAAATGCTGGGTTTTTTGGGGGGGAGGGAGGTTAGCTGAGGAAACTCTGATATAATGTAGACTTCCGAAATACAATCAGAATAAGAACCAGATGAAATTACCACATCCTGTTAAAATTCCAAAGCTCTCAAGAAAAATGTAAAGCCCTGAATGAAAATGATATGAAAACAAGCATAACCTCAGTGTTGATCTGTTGTTTCCTTTAGTTGACATCTTGCTAAAGGGCAGATTTGAAAAATGGCAGGCAGCTGAATCTCAGGCAGACACATTTGTGAACCCAATACAATTTCCTCCCTGAGCTAGATAAAAACATTACAAACCTATGATGCCAAATATTTGAAATTAAGTGAACATTACAATCTAAGTTAAGTAAGTTGGTTTGTGGACTTGTCTATTTCAGCATACAGTATTGTTCCTCATAAAATACTAGCTATTTATGGGACAAATGGCTTCAATTGCTGTGAAATCAGGGCAGAATTCTATATTATGAAAAATATGAGAATGCCATTAGAAGAAAAATATTTTTCAATCTTCACTCATTCTCAGGCAACACGTAGAATGCATTTTCTTTTGATGTGTTATGTTATGAGTTTATTGATCAAGATTCTGAATTACTGGTTCAAAGTCCTTGGCTCCCATTGGAAAGGCAGACAGTGGTGAATGGTAACAGGCCCCTACCTTCTCTGTGAAATATTCTGCCCTAAGCAGGAGTGGGATTCTACCAGTTCGCACCTATTCGCTAGAACCGGTTGTTAACACTCTAAGCAGTTTGAAGAACCGGTTGATAGAAGAAATTATTGGCCTAATCTTGTAAGGAAGGCAGGAAGGAAACATTATGGTGTTGCTTACAGAAAGCATTAACCCTTATTACATTCTTGGCAGGACTAGACTTCTTGCCTCAGAAACTTCTCTGGAACTTTTTCCCCCTCCTTTGCTGATATTTTGCTCCTGTGGAGTGACCATTGAAAAAAGTGACTTATGACCATTTTTCACACTTATGACTGTTGCAGCATCCCCACTGATATAGGGTTTTTTTGAGGAGACCATCTCTGCTTGAACAAATTATCTAGGCCGGAAAAAGTAACAGTGGAAGGATGCAAGGTAGCTCTCAAATTACAACCCATCACAGTGGTAATGATCATAAAACATTCTTAAAATTTTTACAAACTTTCTTATGGTGATCATTAAATGAATCACGGAGATAGTTAAGCAAGCAGTATGGTTATTAAGCATTGATGCGATATAGTTAACCATTGGTTTGCAATAGGACAGCTTTGTCAAAAACCAAAAGCAAAACTGTCGTAAATCAAGGTCACATGTCCATGGAACTCTGCAAATGCAGCCTGGTTGCCAAGTATCCAAAGCAGGGTCCCATGATTGGAGGGGGAGGGGGGGTGACCATCGGAACTTCAGATATGGATCCTAACTACTCCCTAGGTAGGCCCATCAGAATTTCAAATGGTAGCTAAGGACTACCTGTACTATGTTCTGGGCTTCTAGATTTTTCTGTCATATTACTAAAAAACAATAATTTTCAGTGGTCACGTTGACTTTAATAGATTGTGCATATTTATCCTTTAGGTTCTCTCACAACTGAATTAATTAGAAATAGGCAAACTATTTGATGCTTATCTCGAATGCATTTGTGCAGCATATTTGTCTCAAAAGAGAATGTCGTTATAAAATATGCATGCTCACGAAACCACCCAAAGAACACAAATATCAATCATCTACTAGTTGACACTTCTGCTTCCAGGGCAATCATCTCTCACCTTTAGGAGGGAGCAACAGGTAGCATAAGTTTTTAATGAAAATTGGTTCCTCAGTAAATGACATTTGTATCATTATTTCTTGACAGGGAATCAAAAGCCAGCCTATATCGTTGCTGCGGTACAGATGGATCACTTCAGTCAGAAATAAGATCCTCCACGAGTGCTAAGATATTCTTCTCCCCAAGATGACTATGTCTAGTCTTGGAAGGAAGGTAAGAAACGTATGGGGATCGGGATGTCTTTGAATAGGCTGCATTTTCCTTGATTCAGCTCAGATTAATTTGAGGAAAACTTAACAATGGCTGATCAAGTTAACACCCTATGCTCTAAATCAGGAGTCTCCAAACTTAACAACTTTAGGACTTGCAGACTTCAACTTCCAGAATTCTTCAGCAAGCAAAGCTAGCTGAGGAATTCTGGGAGTTGAAGTCCGCAAGTCCTAAAGTTGCCAAGTTTGGAGACCCCTGCTCTAAATAGTACTATGAATATATATTAAATCCTTCAGGAATTAGGGTATTCTGATAAGCCTCTCTTGTGAAGAATACCAATGCTCATATGTTTAGATCTTTTGACATATTTTGACCTCCACCCACCTTGCAGGTACCTTATACTTATTTAACTGTAGTAGTGATGTGCTCATGTCAAGAGTCACAGGGAAGATAAGCTGATTGCATACTAAGGCAGGGAATCTGAAGCCTTGCCAACAACTTCCAGCCTCTTTCATCATTTGTTAAATGGACTAAGATTAGTCGGATTAAGTATTGAAGTTGAGACTTGAAAGTGACATAACCTCACCTTTTTTTCAGAATGTATTGGACAATAATGTCAATAGATTGTTTCAAAGAACTCATTTATGATTATATTTTGAGATATTAATATCTTTTGAATCATAATTGGTTGAGGAATTAGTGCCCCCCCAACCCCCACCATACCAGTTCATAGTAGGGTACTTCTTTTTAACATATCTCGATGCAAATAGACCAATGTCCTGCTACCAGGCATTACCGAGAAAACATTTCTACTTTGACCCACTACTAAAAATCTTCAGGAATCTATTTCAACACTAATGACCCCATTAAGTAGCCACTGCACTACAAAGAACCTTAACTTTTCTTTTTCTTCTCTTCTAACCTTGATGGATTAAAGGTTCTGAAGCAAGATACTGCTTCCAAAAGCAACCTCTACAGTATTTTCCTGTTGCAAAATATAGTAGATAAAAGGAAAAATGCTTTCTTTGCTTTTAGTGATCTAGCTGGAAGAACAGAGATAACAGTTGCCAATCTGAAGTAACATGGTAATCTACAATTGCTCTTTGAAATTCTAATGGACTTCATTCAAAATTCGTGCAAATCAACTTATCTTTCCTATTTATGGAGTTTAAAAACCTGCAGCTAGAATGAGCTGTACAAATTATAATAAATGTCATACTTTTCAATAATTTATTTCTGTTGCAAAACATTTCTCTGCAAAGTTTTATATGGCTTGGCAGAGACTGTCAGTGGAAGAGAAAAACAGAATGCAAGAGAAAAAAAAAGTTAATCTCAGGAAAATATGTGTGCACAGAGATGTGTTTATAAACAAGTGGTCCGGTTTTTGGACCAGAGACTTTAGAATTTTTTTTAAAAAAATGGACAGGTAAGACTCTGTTGGACCTTTTTAAAAATGCAACAATTTCTCCCTTTTTTGATTCTAGATTAAACAGTTTTAAACAGCTGTCCACTACTATTACCCCTATCTTTGGTAAACACATCACAAAAGTTTATTGCAGAAACCTACCATCATTATTAGTATCCATCTGTCTGAAGATTTTATCTGTTCGTTTCTCTGGAGTTGATTCATCCTCTGGCATTTTCATGACTGAAGACACCATTTTATAGATTGCCTTTATAGTGACAGCAATATATATAGGAAAACAGGTTAAAATACTTTTTTGAAAATCCAAACAAAAAACAAAATAAAACCAAATTGAGAGGCCATTCATTACAGTGAAATATATTAAAACATACAAAAGAAGTACTAAAGGAACCCTCAAAAAGTTCTGCATTTAAAAAAGTTCCCATGCTATGATTTGTATCTAATATATTCCCATATTCTGCATGTATTGATTTATATATGAAGTATTTACTTTTTAAATAGAACAGATACACACACCTCATTGGTATTCTTTAAACAAATTCATTTCTGTTTTTCAAGCAGCTTCCATGTCCTTTTTTTCCATAGCTGAGTTGCCATTCCATTCTGGTGGGAGATTAAACTAACTACCAATATTTCCTTTCCCTGCAGTTATTCTACTTGCACTGTAGTGTTTTTCACATCCTTTCACATCCCGTTTTTCCCGAGATCCATTCTTGATACCAATAACAATCTATCCCATATTCAGATTCTTCATAACCCTTAATTCTAATGTAAACTGGAGGTGGAGCTGGAAAGTAGGATTAAACACGTCATAAGTTTGGAGTTCCTACAAGAGACCAAAGTCCAGCCCCCTCATAAGTTTCATTGACACTTATCTAGTGCCAATTTGCTGTGACTGTTAATAGATCAGATTCTTGTATATAGGTAGCATTAAAATAAACTTGAAGATTTTGAAGTTAATTCCTGTTCCTGACTACTTGCACCTAATATAAACTATCACCAAAGGCAGTCAAATCATTTGCACTTTTCTATTTTCCTCCTTTGCTACAATTATCCCCAAAGAGGCTTATGCTTCAACCATGTATTTCAACAAGATTCTGCCATCCTCATTCATTCTTGGGTTGCTAAATTTCTCTTATCACTTTTTCTGTCTTCATGCCATCTAAAATAATGTTTGCCCCTCTGAACTGCATTCATTCAAAACATTATACTATTTTCTCCAAAGTTCATCCTTTCTTTTTCCATTAACATTCACTGATGTATGACATGACATGTCACTAAACTATGAATTCTTCTTTTCTACATATCTACAATAGCCTAGAAGACACCAATTCATATTTCAACCCTTTCATTCACAATTAAATCTACAACTTCACTCGAGGTTTTTATCAACGTCATTCTATAAGATCAGGTCACTTAGTTCAGTTCTATTACATTCTTCTCTTTCCTTTCCTTTCAGGCACACAATGTATCTGTTTTTCCTTTACTTTATTTGTAAATTCATGCTCTTTATCATTTCTTACATCCAAGTCACAACATTCCATATGCCATGAATTTGACTAGATGGACCCACTGGGATTAAGTTCTGCCAGAAATCATGGTTTTGTTCAATCAATATTTTCATTTAAAATTTGCAATATATAAATGTAGTTATCAGCCTTCATTGTACATATGTTATATGCAGTATTTCCAGATAATGGTAAGAACAGAACCGATAAGTGTTGGTGCATAAATACCAGAATACTGTTCATCTAAAGTCAGTGTTAATGTATACTCATACCTCTGTGTGTAAAATAAGATCTTTAATCTGATGACTATTTTACAAGTCATTTACTTGGAGGTACAAAGAGTCCTTGACTTACAACCACTCATTTAGTAACCAAAGTTACAACAGGATTGAAAAAAGTGATGTAGGACTATTTTTCACACTTAAAATTATTGCAGTATCCCCATGGTCACATGATCAAAATTCAGATGCTTGGCAACTGGCATGTATTTAGAACAGTTGCAGTGTCCCAGGGTTATGTGATCAATTTTTGTAATCTTCTGACAAGCAAAGTCAATGGGAAAGCCAGATTCCCTTAACAACCATGTCATTTGCTTAACACCTGCAATGATTCATTTAACAATTGTGGCAGGAAAGGACATAAAACAGGGTCAAAATTCACTTCATGACTGTCTTGTTTAGCAGCAGAAATGTTGGGCTCAATTGTGGCCATAAGTTGAGGACTATCTGTATAAGCATATACTGATACACATCGAATGAATGCTAAGAATTTCAGCTCAAATATCTTCCAAGGTCAAGATTATGGATAGCAGTCTTCCCAAAATTGGTGCTTTCTAGGTCTACTAGAGGTCATTTACAGCCAGCATGGCCCATATATCTCAAGTGCACCAGGCTGAAAATGCTGCAGCACTTGCATTTCAAGTTAAATAGCTGAAATAATTGGATTGCACTAGATCAGCAGTCACCAACCGGTGGGCCTCAGAGCAACCCCCCAAGCAATTATCCAGGCTGTGCAGAAACACAAGGCTGCCTATCCCACATGGCCTGCGGGAACCCTCCCCACCCACCCACTCCTTACCGGGCAAACTTGCTTGCTAAATTGCTATTTTTCCTTTTTCCGACCATCAGGTGTTCTGCTGTGCCAGGAGATTTAGATTAGCTAGGAAGCAGGAAATGATTTGATTTCTTGTTTTCTAGCTAGTCTTTCGATCTTCAGCTCTGCTTTTAAGCACAGCCGAACCTCCCTTAGGACTGAAGGTTCTGTTATTCAGTGCAGACTCATGGCAAAGCAAATTTGAGAGACTGAGCTAGGCCGATGGCAGATAGATAGAGCAATGTGATTCTGAGCAACTCAATCTGCCTGCCTGCTTTGCCTGATTTGGGGTAAAAGTCGTTCTTTTTTTATAAAAAAATCAATGTTTATATAAATATTTATAATATTTACATGCAAGCCATGCCCAGCCAGTCAAATGACCATCAAGCCACATCCACAAATTAGGCCATGCCCACAAAACTGGTTAGTGGTCCCTGGGATTTATAATTATGAGTTTGGTGGTCCCTGAGGTCCAAAAGATTGGCGACCCCTGCACTAGATCATCTTAACATTTAATACTTTAACATTATTTTTTAAAAACTTACCTGCACTATTTCAAGCATTTCAGCACGGCTAATGTAACCATTGCCATCAAGATCATACATGCTAAATGCCCATTTCAGCTTCTGTTCAAGCTTTCCTCGAGATGTAACACTTAGCGCAATTATAAATTCCCGGAAGTCTATTGTCCCATCACCATTGGTGTCAAAAGTGCGGAACACATGTTCTGCAAATTTTGAGGCATCTCCGTATGGGAAGAAATTCGCATATATCTTTTTGAATTCATCAACAGTCAAATGGCCAGTTGGGCAATCTTTTAGGAAGCCTTTGTACCACTCTTGAAGCTCATGGTCTGTGAATTCAGTGTTCTCTCGGAGGTCCTGGAGCACCTCAGGTCTCAATTTACTGTTCTGTTTCCCCATTTCTGTTCTTGGTTCTTATCTAAGAGCTGAAAACAAGACAAAAATTAGTTAATTCTTTTCACAGCTGAAACTCAAAATGTAGCTCTATTAAGCACGTACACACAGCAGGAGGGATGAAATAGGTAGGTTCCTTATAATATTCTGCATTTCCAAGCCTGATGCTTATTTTAAATAAATTGAACAGATAAATTATTTCCTCAGAAGGAATACTGTACATTTCTTTCCCCATTTTCCTTGAAATGCATTGTTGTAGAGAAGGTTATTACAGCATACGAGGGAGGAAAAGAAGGTAATATGAACTACCATGTTGGTACATTCTTGCTTTTTTAGTATACAACTTGTTGTTTTCATTATTTTGGAAAAGTGGCCTTCCACCAAATAATAGCACCCTTTCACCGCAAAGGGATTCTTGACCTAGTACGAGTTTTCAGCAATGAAGAGAAGAGGCAATTTTTACAAATGTCCCGCAACCTCTTTGGCATTGCCCAATCTTTGCCCAAAACTGCCCTAAGAGAAATCTCCCTTTGTAAAGCAACAACATCAGAAAACCTTCTGCAAACACAAATTGCAAAATCCATTCCCACCTCTTAATGAAACAACTAGAAAGGCCATTCTGCTGCCTCTCCCTTGCCAAACCTCTGCACACATTATCCTCATGATTACAACCCTTTTGAACAGTAATTCTTCATTTCTCTTCCTAAATGCAGTCTTTGTGCCAAAAAAAAGTGAGAAAGAGGCTAAGTGGAATTTGTACATGCTTGTTTTAATTAATTCTCATATTTCTCTCTATATAATATATTTAGAAAAATTTATTGCAGCTTTGCAGCCAAATATTTTCCTCACTTATCGCTGTTTTATATAAGCATAATATTCTGGAAGCTTTATTTCATTAGAATGTTTTTCTTGGACACAAGGCCTGAGACTGACAATATACTGTGTTCCCCAGCTATTTCCAGGACCAAAATGCATACAGTGGCTATCTTCTTCTCCATTTTACGCAACAAATTCTTCCTTAGTGTTTCAGTTCATTATATTAAAATATTTATCAAATATTTTCCATTGTTCTCTATTCCACTTTAGATAATATATCTACTCTTTTAGAAATGCTTAGAAAGTTGTTTCAAGAATTCCAAAACAAGTACCCAAGCTGCAAGAAAAACAGGAAATAAAAGGAAATCTGAAAAAGCCACCAAAAGGCCACCCTCATTTTTTATTTTATTTATTTATTTGTCAAGCAAGTATTAGATAACAGGTATAAGTATAAACATGGTTATGAATATATGAAATGGGTACGAATAAAAAAGAAACAATAGGACAGGGATAGTTAGGCACGCTGGTGCACTTATGCACCAATTCCCGGTGCTCACTATTTCAAGCAGTTTTTCTTGGAAGATGCATCCATGAACCTAACAAGCTATTTGAGTAACTAAATGTAGGTTTCAAAACATCACAATGTTCTTGCTATTGGGAAAATATAATAAAACAGCTTGAAGAGTGAGCAGATGAGCCTAGACTGTTAGAACTTATTAAAGATTCCTGCGGTATTTGTGTGCATGCGTGTACAGGATAGTAATGGAACCTGTCCATCAGAGTCATAACTTGTGATAGCTGCAAATTGGGTCACCCACATGACCAATCTGATTATAACTATTTTTGTGAGGCTGTTAAGCAAACCAACAGCTCACCATGGCTGTTTGCCAAGATCCAGAAGTAAATGCCAGTTTTTGGCAAAACTATCATCAGTCACAGCCACATGACTGTAGGATAGTGCAAACATTTACACACATGGCCTGGCTGACAAGTGCCCAAAGTCCACTCGTGTGACCTTGTGGGGGGGCACAATTGGAACTTTGAACCCAGATGATAAGTAATTGCAGGGAAGTCCTTCATAACTTCAAGTGCTCCCTAAGCATCTAGTCATAAGTCGAGGACTACCTGTAGTTTGGTTTTTGCCATGTGGCAATTCCCCCAAAGTCTGACCAAGCCATCTGCTATAGGTTCTTTTGCTGGAGCAAGATATTCTGACATGATGTGTTGAGGATGGGAGGAAAATGGGCCAATTGGAAAACAACTGCCTTCCCAGAGTTCCTCTTTCTGAATTAAGGCCAGCAAAGGGACAGTGGATTTCTTTTGCTGCTGCTGGGGGAGTAAGGAACAAAGTAGGGGAAGGAAGATTCTTCTGGGTTGCTTGCCTCTCTGCCCCATCCTGGCCAAGCACAGGAAAAATGAAAACAACAGGAAAGGTGGAATTTCTGCGCTTGGCCAGCATTGTGGGAGAGAAGCAGGTAGGTAGGTAGAAGAATGAGGCAGTAAGACAAGCAAGGTAAACAGTGGTAAATTCATCAGGATGAAAAGAAGATCAGGCTGTGCAGGGTAACATTGTGGAAGGTATTTCCAAAAGTCAACGTTCCCAATCCTGCAAACATTTTTTTGATTTGCTAGAGAAGTTCTGGTTTGACAGCTGAAGAAGAATAGGCCACTGAAAGTCCATGGCAATTAGGTCTAGGACAATTACCCACAGCCAACTCCCCACAGCCAACTTGCCAAGGGACAATTCACAGCAGCCAACTTATCATGGAACAATTTACTATGGGACAAAACTTACATAATATTGAAGAAATGGTGGAATAGAATCATTAAAGAAAGAATGCAAGAAAAGGAGGGACAAAATGAAATGAGAATGACCAAAAGTAAAATAATTTTAAAAATATTTTTTTAAAAATTAAATAAAATTGTTGAATTGTCTCACAACGAGTTGGTCATGGCAAGGTGGCTGCAGACAGTTGTGCCATGGCAAGCTGGCCATGGCGAATTGGCAGTGGTAACTTGGCTACAGAAAGTTGGCCATGGCGAGTTGTCCCATTCTGTGTAGAGGAAAGGGACAATTAGAGCCTTGCAGGTCCCCACTTCCTTCAGATCCCTTCTCTGTGTGACAGAGCCTATTCCTTGTTCTAATGGAAAATATCATTTTCCAGTGGGATCACTTTGATTCAGTTTGGGCATGTGTATGTGGAAATGACCTTGGGAGAGGAGGAAGAGCCCCAGACTAGTCAATGCTCAGCTGAGAGGCAATTAAATCTGCAACAGTAGCGTGGGTGAGACAAAGTCTCAGAAGGGACCTTTCCTAGTTTCTTGGATTGTAAAGGCAAGGGGGGAAAAGATATACTTTTAGACTTGCAAGATTCTGTTAATGTAATCTTATGACAAACACAGAGCTAGTACTCTGTGCTTCTTATCTGGACTATCTAATAATGTTGACATCATGTCTGCTTGCCAGATTGGCACCAAGATGGAGGCTCTGTTGTGAGGATACGTCCACGACAAACAATAAGCAGGTCACGTCAACATCACAGCAAGGTGGCAGATGCCCTCACACAGAAATATGCTCATATCAAGCCAGATATCCTGTAGCCATAGTGATGGTGACAAAAATCATAGCACTGGCATGTGCGTACATGCTATTTCATTCTGGATGTCAACCAAGGGATTACTTACTAATCGACTCCTCTTGCAACAAGTTTTGCAGATGCATAGTATGGGCGTGAAAGCCACAATTATGACACAATTGGATCTTCCCAGTGATGCAAAGGGAGGGATAGCCTTTGCAGAAGAATAATCAGCCATGGCATGCCACTGTTCTGGCCCCTGAATCCAGCGATCAGAAGTAGCAAAATTACACCATTCCTTAAATACAAATCAGTCTTCATTTTTCTAAGTGTTGCTGAGAAGATATTAAATTTTGCCAATGTGTGCTATCCAGTCTGACACTGAAAGAAGCGGCCTTGGGGCGATGGCAGTGGGGGGTTGCTAGTCCTTCTACAATATCAGAGAACCCAGCAACTAGCAACACATTCTATCCTGTTTGTAAGGGTTTGGCTATTTTTCACTAGCATGCCAAATCTGGTATCCTAGAAAAAATAAAAGGAGTAAGATCAGAGGTGGTATTCAGCAGGTTCTAATCAGTTCTGGAGAGCCGGTAGCAGAAGTTTTGAATAGTTTGGAGAACTGGCCAATACCAGCTCTGACTGGAGATTTTACAGTATATCCTTCCCCTGCCATGCCCACCAAGCCATGCCCACAGAACCGGTAGTAAAAAAATTTGAAACCCATCACTGAGTAAGAGCGTACTTCTTCAGCAAGTTTTCATTTATTTTTATTTTTTAAGTTGGAGCAGATACCTGCTAGGTAGGTTTAGCAAATTCAAACATTTTGCTGGGCAGTTTGGCGGTCCCAGGGCTGTCTTTTCTAATCTCTGCTATATCTGGTTTAAAAGAAATAAGATGGAATATTTTGATTGTAGTGAACCCTTGAAAGCATCCAGCTGAAACTTGGCAGAGTTAATGTCCCCTAAAGGTTCAATCCCCCTGCTGTTTTTGTCCACTTATATATGTAGTTGTGACCTCTGTTTTTATGCTTTCTCATCACAACTTATCAGTGAACCTTTTTTTTTTTTCAAATTGACTCTCAAGCTTGTATTAATTCAGGGTGATATTTCTGAATCTCAAATCCTTAATTCAAATTGAATTGGAGCGGATTCCATTCAATACTGTTCTAAAAAGTATCTGAAGGGGGAAAAACCCCCCAAGAGTTTCTGATTCCAGATGCAGAGGAGAATCTCAGATCCATCCAATCAAGCAGCAGGCAAGAAAGCAAATGTATGTCTGTTATTTAATTGAGGTAATTTCATTCCTTTCAACATTCTGAACAAGATTTTATTTCCTTGTTTGTTTATGATTATAGGTGGATCCAACATGATGATGATGATGTTATCCATTCAATTGTGTCAGACTCTTGGCAACTCTATGGGCCACATCTTCTGATCTTGCATTACTTGAGTTTTCTATGCTCTGGCTGGTGTCAGCTTTGATGGTATCCAGCCACTATGTTCTTTGATGACCTGGTTTCTTTTTACCACTGACTCTTCCAAACATAATCACTTTCTCCAGTGAATACCCCCGCATGACATGGCTAAAGAAAGTGAGACGCAGTATACACGCATAAATGAGAAATACTGTACAACAGTATACATGAGATAAGGTCAAAAATCAAGGCAAAGTAGTGAACAGAGCACTGCAAGACCTGCCCTTCTGGATGTGTATACGCAAAGCCAAAGGGGTGGGAATTTGAACTATGATACTCTGTCCATCACCTTCCCCATTTTCACTGCTTCCTACCAACATCACTGGTTGGATCTTGTGCCCCTACTTCTTGGTTCTATCACCAAACTCAATCCTAAAGATTAAAAGCCACTTCAGATGCTGCACTGTGAATTTCCTTTGGAAAGAAAAACCCAAAGATTGTTAATCCCATCCAATATTATGAAATTCCCCAGTATTTATAGTTTAATCATATCAGTATCTATAGACTATCCAGTGTAAACTAAGCTTACATAATGATTACCAGCCAATGTTATATGCAGAGAATCAAAGAGAGATGAAAGAAGCTTATAGCCCTCTAAACTGTAAGAAGGGGGAGAAGCGCTAATACGAGATAATGACATAACTGGAGAGGACTATCAGAAATTGCACCCTCTGTACACAATCTGTTCTCTACTTGACAATTTTTCTCAGAGACTGAAAGAGAAAAAGCAACCAGCTGCTCATTAATAAAACACATCAGGTTTAAACAGAAACCTGTGTTTATCTCATTAGCTACTTCTGTGTTGGAGGGAAGCATAAATACTACAGTCTTCTTGCTTCATTTCTGTTCATTGTTTGCTCCAGTAGAATTTTTCTTGCTTCCAAAATGTTGAAATGTTTAAACTAGGCTCCCAGCTGGTAGAGCTGTAAGCCATGTAAAGAACACTGAGGAGCTTTCCAGCTAATTGAACATATTGACAGCTAGGCAAATACTTTCTCCCTATCTTTATTTTACAGTACTGCACCATGTGTGTTGTTTTTGCAGTGGAGCAATGTAGGAAAGAAACCAACCTATTCAATTCTCTTAGCTTTTGAAGGGCAACTAGATGAATGAGAAAAATAATAAGGTAAACTAATAGAAACAGTGCACAAATGGTTTTGAAATAGACCAGTTTTTTAAGAGAGGGAAATGACCGGCAATTACTGTTTCTTGGAGAACTACTTTGGTGAAGTGGGTAAAGTCGAGGAGATCTAATTCTTCTGGCTTAGGTACAAAGCAAGTTGGGTGACTATGGGCCAGTCACATTCTCTCAACCCTGGGAAGAAGGCAAAGGCAGAGCACCTCTGGAAAAAAACCTTTGAACCTTCTGTATGTGTCCAGCTGGAAACCTCATGATCCCAGCAGATAGGATGCAACTACATTTAGAACTTAGCTTAAAACTAATTGGGGAACAGTGTTATATTTTCATTCATGTTAGTAAAAATCAGCCAGAGGGAAGAATGGGAGGGAGGAAATATTTATATATTTTAGTGAACTACAATAGAAGTCAAGATTGACAGGGAAAGAATGTGGTTCTTTCTAATGCAAATGCCCTCTATTTTGTTCTAATTTTGGTTCACCACGAAAGACACATTGATAGCTTCTCTTTTTTAAAATGCTGCTCTAAACCCATTGATATACATTAAATAATCAGCCGTGACTTTTATGTCTTATATATTTATTAAACTGCTCTCAGAAATGGGGAGGGGGAAGGAAGAAAATGACCAGGGTATAAACAGTTTAAATCCATTCATTCATCAACTGAAGTATGTACCAGGTCTCAGTCATCTGCCATCATGGGCTGGTTTATACTGTCTGGCAGACATAGATAAGTACACCAGAAAAAGCTCTTGATTAGCTGAGCTGTTCTGTACTTCTAATGTAATTTTGGGGTTAATGGGAACTATATTTTTGTGGGAAAGGTACAGAAAAGAAAGTGCTGTCCAGTTGAGAATTATCTTCTATTATTCAAATTGGTTGTGTATGGCGATTTGTTCCTCAAGTTGACTGAAGCTCAGTTAATTCACTTTATTTATCTAGTTATAAGATTGAGGAGCTTCCTCATTCCAGAGGCTCTTGATAAGATATTCTTATTGCATCTGCAGTTAAATTCCTCCTTACCTTACTGGGCGCAAAGAAAATTTAACCTTTTCTATTTTTTTCAACATACATTTTTCACATTCCTATGGTAATTACTATCATTCAATTATTGTTACAGTTTGCTAAAGTAGTTTTAATATGGCTAATACATTGTGTTCCAAGGCAGGTCCAAACCACACCTACACTGTGTGCACTCTGAGTGTGCAGCTTATTTTTCACTTAGTTATTTGAATCACAGTATTTTAGTGGAAGGAAGCACAACTCTAAGGGAACAGACCCAGTGTCAGCATTCCGGCAAACCTCCATTCCAATCAGTAACTCTGAGACAAGCATAATCTCAGAAGTACCTTTATTAGAATAGCACCTGGCACATTTGTGGAATGTCGCAGACTTCCCACAATGTCCCAAACTACAACCCATCCCCTTTTCTCCCATCATCACATCACATGGACCGATCTGTCCCAATGTAAGATCCTTTTTCTCTGCTGCGCCACACTTAATAACCTTGAACTAAGAAAAGAATTTTATTTTGTCTACTTAGAACTACTCAATTGAAATCACCCCCCTCCCACTTTCTCAGGCTATGTGGCAGTGTGGAATATGGCATCCAAAGCTGACATCCAGGTTTTTTGCTAACTATGGTGAAAAATGACATCATTTATACTGGGATATATGTTTGTGAAATATTATTCTAATACAAGCACCAGATTGAATAGAGGCTATAGCTTAAACTACAATTCTGTCAGCTGTGGTCCTGGGCTGGAATCTTTTTTGACTGACTCAAAGTTATTCATTGACTTCCTATGATAGAAGCCAGATTCTCAAAATATTTGGAGTTGTGTTTGGCTTATCATTGTGAGGAGGCCAAGAGACTGTTGTTTTCACTTCCTTTTACATACAGGATCTATCACAGTTTCGCCTTTCTAGAAAGCAGAACTTTCTGATCTGGGAAAAAATGGGGTTGGGTGGTTGGAGTGAATTCCCTCATGATTTTTCCCACGGGACTAAAGTGGAAACGGAAGCGTGGGAAGGCAGCATATTTGCAAACTACAAAAGTGATACATGTAGAATTGAAGACTGGATGCTCATACATATCTTTCAGCCACCTGGAAACCACCTTTGATGCTCATAAGAATTTTGGAAATATTATTATTTAAAATGAATTTCAAAACCAAATTATTTCATATAACTTGAAGAATGATTACAAACCTGAAAAGACAGTCTGGGTGTTAATTATAAATTAATTTCTGGAATTAGAGCATTATTTTTTTTACAAAAACTATAAAATTATGTTTTGCATTTTTAGGCAAAGTCTAAACAATCTAAGGCTCTTTTTAGATAGTAATTTTAAACTCTTTAAATATTGGTGGTAAATATTTCATTTCTCTCTTTCAAGGAAGTGGATTTCTTTCTGTATTAAGATAGCATAAATCTGTTGTGTAATTAGTGTACTAGGCAAAATTAAAGAAGTGACATCCATTAATTTATTAAGGCACATTTAATGTGATAGCCCAGAGACATGGCTTCAGACAGTTTCTACAAAATTAAATGGCCAAATGTCTCATTAATCATGAGAAAGAGAAAACCTTGCTGCTGGCATCTAAGGAACATTTCCGTCAATGGCTCTAAATGGCATTCATCAAATCAGTTCCCCCAGGCTCATACTCTGATTTTGCCATGGCAACTCCTGGAAGCACTTGCTCACCTATCTGTGGCCCAAAGCATTATTTGCACAGAATATGTGCAGGCCAATATTGGCATACTGCATTTACTTAACAAAAATTATTTTCTGCCTTTTAAAAATTACAGAATGTCAAAATATTTTATTACAATCATAGATCAGAAAAATAGAATTTGAAATATAAATTATGGAACAAAATTAAAATTAGTTGAGGGTGTCTGCTGATGTCATATCTTCAACAATGTCCAGTAATAGGTGGTAACTTTCCTTGTAATATCTTGTGATTATTGCCTGCTAACAAGAGTTTAGAATTAAACTCATCCATTTTGCCTGGAAAACTGCTGCTATAAAGGAATTGCAATAAAGGAGGAGACACTCAATTGTTTCTATTTCTCCAGAATCAAATACACATAATCCTTCATGTAAAGTGCTTTATTATATTTGCCATAAAAACCAACAGAGGGTAACTTTTTGCCTCTATTTTTGAGCTATGTTGAAAAGACATTATTGGGGAATAAACATGGTAGGATAGGATGAATTGAATTTGGTCTCAATTTCAGACTCTCAAATTATCGGCATTGTTGAGGTAATTCCCCATTAGGAGAATGAGCGCATACAGGGGGACGTATAAAGAGTAGTGTTGGAATAATACACACACAGCACACAGATACTGTACAGTATCTGTACAGTAAATATAGGTTTTTACTTCCAGAAAAGTTTAAGCAAAGTCCAAAATAAGCAATCCAAAGTCA
>BHFT01055748.1:0-22501 GCA_004320025.1 Laticauda laticaudata | reverse complement strand
ATGGAATGGAGAAAAAAACAGTCTTTAAATCAATATGATAAGGTCATACTCTTGAGGAATTAGTTAGGATTTTGGACAAGACCACATTGCAGGGGCGGGGGATCCATTGGAAGAGGACGAATTTCACAGCCCTTAAATCCTGAAGGAGGCCACCAGCGCCGTTTTTCTTTTTTGAATAACAAAACTTGGGGTATTATATGCGACTCAATGAAGGTCTAGATGACCTCTATCTAATTGTTCTGAACAGGAATGTAAGGCTTCCAAGCTTTATAGAAAGGGAGAGCCACTGATTCATTCCACACAGGTGTTATGTGAGTCAAATTGCAAGCGAAGCATTGGTTAGTGGAGGGTAAGTTCTGCATTAAAACTAGTGACATAAGGATCTCTTTCCCACAAATTTAGTTACAGAGAATTACAGCTGGTTTAATATAGCAACACATTGAGACTCAGGGGATGGGCTTTTACCAGTTTCTGCTAATGCGAGTCTCCTGGAGTCCCCCCACTCCTCTCACCGCTGGTGCCACATCTCCCAGGCCAGTGTTTGGCACTCAGCGGTTCGGATGACGGAAATATCCGCTCCAGTATCTAAAAGACCAAGAAAAGATCGACCATTCAATAAGGAATGGTTACCGTGGGTTGGTTGACTGATTGGTCTTTCAATTGCATAGAGTTGCTCTTGTTGTTGGTCTAATGAGCCACCAATCATTTGCCAACAACACTCCCTCATTATATAGTAAACTTCTGTATTAGCTAGTACAGACAGACAGACATCAGACATTACAGTGGGGTCATGCAGAAAAGGAGCAGGCAAGAATACCGTGTTCAGCTAATCCCTTACAGGAAAGACTAGCAACTGGAATATTGGGCGGGCATATGAAAAGGCTGAACGGACGCTACAAGAGAAGTCAGCCCGACACCAGGAAGATAAGTAACAGTTTCATTAGCAACAAGATCGTAAGCCGAAAGAAGAAAAGTGTCTGAAAGTTTCAGCAGCCTTTGTTGTGGGGCTGGCTGCCGTGCCCCCCGTTTCTAGTTGCCCTGATCAAAAAAGCTTTTTTGATGATTGCCAGGGTTATTCTGCTGCTCATTCTTTTGGACTCTCACTGATTAGCAGTGATAGCCCTTTTGGCATCGCAGGGCATGGCGTCTTTGGGACCGAGCTACCTGTTTTCTTGACATATTTGCTCCCCCGCCCGGGGCTCTGCATTGGCTCCTTAAAGTATGACCTGGCTTGCCACAATTAAAACAATTGCCCATTCTTGCGAGTGTTTTGTTGCGGAAATGCGGAAAAAGAGAGCTCATGTTCTGCTGCATCCTTCAGTAATGGCTGTAGCCAGAGTAGACATGGAATGGGATGTGCGACCTATGATTTCGGCAGGCTGTAGATAATCTGCCAAGGTAACATGTTTCTTATTAATTAATGGTTTGGTAAAACTTCTTATCAGCGTTTTGAGTTCTCATTAAGCAAGTTTCCAATTTTAATTCATTACAAGCCTCCTCATTATCAATTGTCTCTCTTAAGGCTTTCTTGAGACGATTTTATTTAAAAAGGGGGAAAAAAAAAAAAAAGGCTCTAGAACGGTCCCTGAATGACTTAGAAAAGATTATGGCACGCATCCTGCATTTATCAAATTTTTCGAGCGCGGCCAAAGCACAATTCCTGCTAATATAGGAAAGCAGCTGCGTCTGTTGGCAATCTGCTGGGCAACGGTAAACAATCATAGTGCCAAGTACCGTTAAGCATATCTAGAGTGACATTTGCCGCAAGCCTCTAGCGGCTGCGGCTGCAGTACGCTGTTTATGAAATTCTGACTCCCAGACCAAAAATTGTGAAGGCTGTGAGGATCATGTGAAATAATATACGCCAATCGCATTTATCAAGTCAGCCTCCTGTGTTGGGCTATTGATCTAAAAGACCCTGTACATAGCGAGATTGAATACCATTTTCCCTTGCAAGCTGCTTTTAATCCTTAATCATTTTGTACAACATTGGGGTATACTGAGGAGCTGGAGAGATTTGCCGGTTTGTATGATAGGATAAAGAGAGCAGCTGCAAGGGTTTGTCCTCATCCATTCTCCTTCAAAAAGGCTTGTTGAATGGCTTTTACAAAACACCCCCCCCCCACTCAGGAGAGTGTGGAGGACACGAGGGCTTTTACATTTAAGGAAGTGGATTTGGATGGAGGGAGGCTCCCGTAATGACTTATGATATTGGGAGACGGAGGTTGAAGGACAGAAAAGTTATCTAACTTTGTGGGGGAGATTCAAATACACTCTTGTTTTCTATTTTATAATGGACTTTTAAAGCCTCCATATATTTTCCTCCAAGTGACCAAAATGCCAATGGTGCACGAGGAGGACTATGGAGATAGTCACAAATTTTTTGCCAAATGGAGATTTTTTAAGGACCCTTTCTCTGCGATAATTGGGACAATGTTGCCACAATAAGTCAATAAGTACAATAGGTTTCATTTTTTACAGGCGAAAGCCCTTAAATTAGGCAGAATATTTAGGAAGAAGCGACTAAACTTCCCTCATTCCTTCAGATGCTCTGTCTGTTTTGAGAAAAGTTTCCGCCCATACTACGAAAGTCGAGACCGGTGTTTCAGTCATGATGTGCAATTCGCTTCAGGCCTGGGCGATGCACAGCTCCCATATCGAGCGGGCAAGATATGAGCGCGTCCCCTTAGCGGAATCACGTCGGGGTCACCAGAATGCCGGTATCTGCCTATCCCGCATTAGATGGGCACCTCATGAATAGGAGCGAAAGGAGAAAGAAACGCAGGGATGAAGTTCCTCGCGGATGAGTGTTGCCACAGAATGTGCTGGGTACCACGCTCTTTTTTATTATGCTCATTCAAAAAGAGGGTGATTGTTTATTCAGAGCCTAGGTCAAGCCCAGGTCAGACAGAATACACAGGAATTTACAATTAGCTCAGATAATGCAAGGATACCAGGTCAGACAGGATCGCAAAGATTTTAAATTCGATCAGGATATTCCTGCTTACAAAGCTGCATGCTTAGAAAACTAATATACAATGTAAGTAAGCTATTTCTACAGATGTTTAACTCCTTGTCCCGGTACGTGCCCCTGCCAAAAGGTCACTGAGGAGACAGAAGCCTCAATGATTACACGTGAATTGAAGCAATGTTGCCAAATGGCCTGAACGATACATGTTTGCCAATGATACACAGTTGCCAAACATATGAATGATGAACATAGTTACTACAAACTATTTTCAAAATAACATTCAAAGGAAAGAAACCACAGTTCAATTCAAAGACCAATAACGAAGCCAAAACCAAAAACAAACTGCACTGAATAAAGTTCCACAACAGACCAGGAGGATATTGCCAATTCAGTAATATTAATCAGGTTACAGTCCGTTGGAAGAATGCCCAATCAAGATAAACCCTTCTTAGGAATAAAACACTAAATTGTCTCCAGCAACCTGTATGGCATGCTAAGTCCCAAACTCTTATGCAGATTACCTCACACTACAAACCCATGAAGAGCATCATGGCCCTTCTCCTCCCGAGTAGACTATGTTTACCCTGATCCTCGTCCTCCCTGCGTGCCCTAGAATGGATCGGGAATGGCCGGGGTCCTCCTGCTGATTGCCCTCAGCATCTCTGCCTTCCCCAGTCTCCTCCTCCACTCTGAGCGCATTTCCATTCCTGTTGGCTGTTCCTCCTCTTCCTCAGGTCAGTCTCCACCCTGGGTATACACTTCTCGGCGGCACACGAGCCATCACCTAATTCAGCTCCATCCGCACATATGCAAATCTAGAACCTTTTTACCAGCCCCCAGGGCTGCGGGTTTTCTTTTGGGGGATTTTTTTTCCTTTTTGTGACCCCAATTATTGCATTTGCCAACCCCCAAAAAAAAAGGGGTGGGCACATGCCAGAAATGCCACATCATGCGTGGGTACATGCACAGGGACAGGCACATACACAGGGATGTGTGTGCATTGTATTTTGGGGTTTTGTCTGCATTGCACATACGCATTCGCGTCATGCCACACTTTGAGTACTCAAGTGCCAAAAGGTTAGCCGATTCACTGGTCTACCACAACACCAGGAATTACTCAATCGCCTGCCAGAATACATATAAAATTAATCATTTAGACACCTACTAAATGACAATGAACACAGAGCAATAAATGATAATAAGTTGATATAATCTATCAATAAAATTTCTAATACAATATTGTTTTGGAATAGAAGGTGAATTTCTATTCATGATAGCAACATCAATGATCATAAGGCCAATAAGTTAACGCTAAAAACATAGTGGCATAATACTTCAAATAAATGATTCAGCCCTGCTTTCAAATTTCCAGTTGGCAAAGTCTACAAATATAAAGATCACAGGATATTGCCTAACATTTTTTTTCCTATTGTCAGTGAGATTTTCTTTAAAAAGATATGCCCCCATACTAGTTCATCCTTTCAACAATATCACAAAAGTATGATTTCATTCATCAAGATGAACCCATCAATATTATGTAACATATTGGACCATAGCATACTATTTTGTTTGTTTGTTTTTGCCAAATATAACAGTAACTATTTTGGCTATTGATAAGAATCTTGAAATGTAGGATGGTTTCCTGTAAGCATTTTAAAGATTATATTATTTTTTTTATTTCCTATGCAGTGCTCCAAGCAAACAAGAATGTTTCGATGTTGAAGTAGTTGCGTACAGTAAAAGATCTGGTTGTGAAGTCAATGGATTTCTTTATTAATAAATTGTTGCCCAAAGAATTAACTGGCTGTAGTATCATCCACTGAAATACACACATTCTTTTTTCTAGTAAATTTTTATTATAATTACAGTATCATCCCAATTTTAAAGTATTGTACAACTCAGCATAATTAGTAGGTTCTTAGTAAGATAATTATGGAATAAGCAGTACACTGGGTGAAGGCTTTTTTCTAACTGCCTAGCCCTCGGCCTGAAAGACTCTACCCTTCCAGAGCAAATTACTCAACGGCTGAATATAACCTGTCCCCATGCCGAGGCCATTGCTGCCAAGGCAACCACAGCTGAAGCAGCCACCATGCGACAAATAACGCAGTCCCCCGACCTGCTGACCGAAACCAGGGAGAAGAAGGCAGAGGGAGGAAAGAAAACAGCCCACAGCGACAACCCACCATGAGGACGTGAAACCCAGAGTGACACTGAAGGACAACGACAAGGATGTCCATAGACTATATTCAGATAGAAAAGTGGCGCGAAAAGAGGAAGAATCAGTGGGGAATTCCAATGTTGCAGGCTACGGAGGCAATCATCCCGTGGTCTGAATGCAGGGTTCCTCGATGCAATAGCCGGGCTTGTAATAAAAGGGGCACATTGAAAGGGTCTGCGCCAACAAAAAGAGCTATAGTCCAAAAAGATGCGGCAGCACCCCCCCGCCCCAGACATGACGACAGACAAGCGGCAACCGATGGAACGAAATAAAAGAACGGTTGACATGAGAATAAACACATCAGACCCATCACCATCAATACATGCCAGGGTGGAAAGTGGGAAGAAGGTTCAGATAGAGGTGAGTATCGACAGGGTGGAGACCTGGTTGAGATGGGAGGGTCAACTCAGAGGTCGGTTCTTTATTGATGGATCCTGAATTACATCCAGCCGCTTAATTCCAAACATGAAGCAGAAAGAACTAAAGAAAAACAAAACTTGTGCTAAAAGACTACCAGGGAAATCGAATCCCCTGTAATTGGCTTGGACATTTTTTAGTTGAATTTAAAGAACATTACTGAAGTTTGCCCCTAACTATCGTCACCATGACCGCCAAGCCTGCCTAGAATTAAGTGGTACCGTTCACGCCTCGTTGGAATCGGGATGACTGTATCAACCACATCACTACTACCAAACTGGGAGGGAAACCTACTCAAAGAATTTCCAAGAGGTATTTGATTGGGACTCTAGGCAAGTACCAGGGCGACCCAATCTGCATTTAAGCCAAGACCCGAAAAATAGCCCCCATCGTTATAAAGGCCAGACGCCTTCCATTCGCGCTAAAACCAAAAATTGATGCAACAGCTGAATAAATTGATAGCACAAAAAGGGGTTTTAGAACCAGCGAACACACAAAAGTGGGAGGGGAAATCCCTATTGTAACCCTGGTTAAAGCCAGATGGCGTCAGTGCCGCATCTGTGGGGTACCATTAAGGCAACCCAGAACCCGGCGCTCCAACAAAGGTGCATACCCAGTGCCAGTGGTGCAACATTTATTGCACTCGCTAGAGAGGAAAAATATTTGCAAAACTCGACCTAGCATAAGTTATCAGCAACTACCGTTGATCCAATAACAGCAGAGGCCACAAATGATAGTAACGCATAGAGGGGCATTCAAATGTAAACCGCCTCCATTCGATGTTAGCGGCCCAGGCAATTTCCAAAACCACACGGAACGCTACTGAACGGAATCAAAGGTGTCATCCCATACTTCAACGATGTACTGGTCTCAGCCAAAAAACGCCAACCCAGCTAGAGACCAGGCTAAGAGAAGTCTAACTCACTTTAGAAAATCAGGCCTAAAAGTCTCAAGAAAGAGAAATGTGAACTGGCCCACTAACCGGGTCGAATTTTGGGGGGCTATTTATATCGATAAGCAGGCATTCACCCAACTGAAAAGGTTGAAGGCTATCAAAGACGCTCCCAGACCAAGAACAAAACCGATCTCCAGCATTCCTAGCCTCATAAACTTTTTACAATGTGTTCCTGCCTCCATAAGGCAACAAGTAGCAGACCCCTACATTTCAGCTGCTAGCTAAAAAAACCATTTGGACTTGCGGGCCACGGAACAGAAAGCTTTCCCAAGGTATTTAAGGACCTATAACGTCAGACACCGATTCTTATCCATTTAGCAACACCCTCCGCCTGACAGTCACCTGCGATGCTTCACCTTTTGGCGCGTCGGGCCATCCTTGAGTCACCGCTTCCAGACGCAAAGAGAGGCACCGGTTGCCTTTTACCCAAAGACGCTCTTCCAAAGCGGAACGCAATTACAGCAACTCGATCGTTAAGCCCTTGGCAATCGTCGCTCTGGTCAAAACGATTCATGAATACCTTTACAGTTAGACCTTTTCTATCATAACTGAGCAAAGCCGCTCCTTGGAATCCTGGCGGGAACAAGCTAACCCGAACATGTCTGGTTCTCCTAGAATGATGAGGTGGTCTGAATTCCTCGAGCTGCCTATTCCTACACGCTTACTCCACAGACCTGGTAAGGCCATCTCGCACGCCGACGCCCTGAGCCGTTCCCTGTTGCCATCACAAGAGGACGACCCTGTCCAAACTACCTCCACTTCCAACTTGGAGACCTGCCCGGAGCTACTGCTGATTGCAGCCGACATCGCGAGAGCCACAGCCAAAACCTTTTTGACCAACACGTATACTGAACTGGAGTAGGTAAAGGCTTGGCCAGAGGAAAATAAAAAAAACTGAGACTTTTAAACTTTTCGTGCCAGACAGACTTGAGCTGTCTATCGAAAAGGGGTGCATCTTATGGTGGTGCACAGGGGGTTAATCCCATGCAGCCCCAAGAAACCGTCCTAGGCATGTTGCACGAGGGTCACCTGGGCATATAGATCAAGATGAAAAGCCCTGGCAAGGAGTTTTAGTCTGGTGCCAGGGCTGAGACAAAGACATTAGAACGCTAGGTTGCACATAGCCACGCCTGTTCAGAAAAATGGAGGCAAATCCCCCCACAGGCACCTATATGAGACATGGGAAAACTCCCCGGGGCCCGTGTGAGTCCTAGAGGCTGCCACAAATGAACTTCGATGGGGGCCAACGAAGGAGAACACCCTTTTTGGATTGTTGTACATGCATACTTCGAATGGTTGGAAGTCATCCTCATTGGCTTCCACAACCACCAAGGCTGAGTGCGCGACAAACAGCTCGACAAACTATTTTGCGACGCCATGGCGCTACCAGATGGACTGCGTTTTGGACAACGGGTTTACGCCTTGCAGCTTTGAACAATAACGTCGCTGCCCAGGATGTCCATTATGCATTAACCACACTGGTCCATCGGGCTGCCGGAATAGAGGGCCGAATGCACATGGTTAGATAAACTAGGAAGGCCTTAGAGAGAATGGACAAGGGGACGTGCAAGACAACTCAAACTGTTTACAACATTGCAACATAATATCCACTAATAGCACTACAAATAAAGCCGGCTGAACTATTAATGGGTAGGAAACTATGATCCTACCTTGACAGTTACACCGCCACTAAACATGGGACAAGCCCCCCCACTTCTCTCTTAGCAAATTACCGTACCTTCGAAATTGGCAACCTGGTCTATGCCCAAGAACGCTTTACCAGGGACCCCCTATGGCTGCCAGCCACCATCAACACAAGTCACAGGCTCCCGCTTCTAGCCAACTAACGGCTAGATTGATGGGAGGGAATGGAAAGCCGGCACATCGACCAGCCTTCGTTCCCGGCCAACCTCGAAAGAAAAACCGTCACAGACTTGAAAATGATAAATTCTGATGAAAAACACCAAGGGGGAGTACTGATAAAATAAAAAGGGAGAGACGAACCTCCCAAACAAGACTACCAAACTCTGCAACTGACAATCAAACCAAACAAAAAGGAGCATCACAGTTAAATGGAACTCCAAGAAAGAAGTCCGGGAGCCAGAAGAACAAGCAAGGTCTTCCGGGAAGTAGCAAGCCAGGCCAGCTCAACCAAACTGGCTAAAACCAGGAGAGTGCAGAGCCATCTCAACCGGCCCGAGAGACTCAGGCATGGCAGCGGCATGGCTGACTCACCCTTCCAGGAGGTTCCATGGAGAGAGATTGAGAGAGGCAGCAATCCCAAACCAATCGCTGAAGACCAAAACAAGACTGAGCTGGCAGGTCAAACTAGAGCTAGAAAACCCACCTACCTGCGTTGACTACGTCACCCACGTTGGACTCGAAACTGAACGTTGGACTAAAGGTCGGCGAGGGGTGTTCTGTTGGAACTGGTAGGTTCCAAGTACTTCATTCTGATTGGCCGAAAAGGCTAGCTTACGGATTGCGTTCGCTTAAGGAAACAATTCGGGAAGCCACAAAAGCCGGAAGATGTTAAAATAACTGTCATTGGCCACAAGCCAGCAGGCTAGTTGCTATATAAATGGGCTGCCGTGGCTTGGGCCATGTTCTGCTTTCTTTACCTAGTGGTTTGAAATAAAGAGTTGTTGTTTGGAACCCGGTCTCCCGCACTTCTTTCCGGACGGAACAGTATGAATAACTTACTCTAAGATTATTGGCTAAAGCAATTGATCCCCAAACTTTTTTTGCTACAGGCGATCAGTTTCACGCAGAAACACTTTTTCAAGACCGGCAAAATCAATTCTTCCCCAATAGTAAAGGGCTTCTTTACTATTTCTTTACTAAAAACATATTTTTATGTATATTTTAATCATGATTAATCATACTTTGTGGCCCGGTACAAAATGATCCACAGACCGGTACTGGTCCGGGGCCCGGTGGTTGGGGACCCCTGGGCTAAAACACATGCACAGTCGCTTATAAAAGTTCTGTCACTATTGGATAAATTATGAGTGGCATCATTTCTGACTTCCTTTGAATATCTTTGTTGTTTCTTTCAACTATAAAACAGTTACTTTTCTGCATACATCTGAATTGCTTACATGATGCCCATCGGAGAGAAACATGGAAGTTATATAAATCATTTTAGTATATTGTTTAGTTGTATGGAGATTACAATTCCATAACTTCTGAGATATTGTGAACAAAGGCTGAAAATTGTGGGACCCAGAGTCATCCATGGATGAGATTTAAAAAAAAGTTGAAATGATGACCATGACTACATGATCAAATCCCCAATATAAGCACAGTGCATATAAAAGAGGGGTTGGGTTGAAATATACAGTTTTCTCCTCCTTGCAGATGCCCCTGCGAGGACTTGTAACGTTGATGAAATCAGATGAAATAAATTTGTGGGACACTGTTTTATCAGGATGTTTCACTTTAAACTACAGAGAAAGCAATCCCAGGGAATTTTTACTTTGTCCTGCATCAGGAGAAATATTTTAAGAATCAGCCAAAATTTAGTTATTATTATTATTAGTAATTATATATTTTTTCACTAAAGCAGAATTTGTTAACATGCTCTAAAGCCCACTTACCTATTACTAGACTGCTTATAATACATTTATATGCGCTACAACTCTTCCATTTTGTCCTTTTGAGAATCAAATCTAATTCCTGAATGTCATGTAATGAATTATGTTGAAAAAATTACCTGCCTTCAAGCTGTTTTAGGTTTCCAAATTACTTTTTAAACTGTTTTTCTTGCTTTTCAAAAGGCAAGAAACATGCTACATTTTTTTAGTTTCAATAAATTGGAATACTTCAAAATTATTAGATAAGCTTGTGTTATTATTGTACATTTCATAGAAGAAATATAATAAAGAAACAGATTTATCTGGGTTTAGGGTATAATAAAATGCTTAATTCTATAGAATGTTTCAAACAACCAGATATACATTTAATATACTGCAAGGAAAAATATATGAAGAGATTTGAATTCTAATATCAAAAACACAATTTAGAAAAAAAAAACAAGTGAAATATTAAAAACTTGCTTACATTGTATTAATGCAAGCACCAGTATAAACATTATGTATTCAAGTATATCGAGCTGTAGATAATAATGGACATGACTTTTGGGAATGTGCTGATGTTTAAACCCTATGACTTTTTGATTATTCTATGCAATGTTTTATGATTCATTTTATCTAACACATCTTTATACCTTCCTTTAAAACCTGTTTTTTATCACTGTGTGTCTACCATGCAAAGAATAGTACTATTACCTTTTTAACTTCAAATTTCCAAAAAGACAGTCTATACTTATTTTTTACTTCTTTCTAGATCTAGAACTAGAAGCATTCTTGGTACAACATAAAACCACTTCTAATGCAAATCTCATTTTAAATATCTACAGAATATTCCATTATCCCCTCCATGTTGTAACTTAGATCAAATTCAGCTTAAACACTAGCCATTTTAATATCTTCAGTAGGATTACTAAAGGTATAGTCTTAGTATGCATTTCTGGATTTGTGTACTTGTCTCAGTAAATACAGTACTGCTTACTTATTATCATATAGAGCATTATTTAAATATGCTGTATAGTAGTATGAATTTCCTTCACATTAGTCAAGGTGACCAACCATCCTCCTTTAAGGAGACAGTCCTTGTTTTGTAAGTTCTGTCCTCTCTCGAAAAATGTCCTCCCACATGTCCTCCCTTTTGATATTTGAAGACTAATCTGTAAATCTCCATATTTGATCGATGCCGAGTTGATCCATTGTGTGTGATGTGACGTATCTGTATTTGACATGGCGATTCATCAAGGCTCAGTACAGTGTGGTGAGATGCGATTATGAGATGCATGTGCTCAACACAGGAGAATTGTTTTGAGAGAGTGTGCCATGCGGTGTACTGCGTGCAAGAGTGCTCCACACACAAGTGGTTTTGCTTTTCTTCTTCAATTTATTTGTGTCCTCCTTCTCATTGTAAAAAAGTTGGTCACCTTACATTAACACAGGCAATTTGTTTGGTTAACAGCATCATTTAACCTGACTGCCAGTTGCTGCTCAGGATCATGGTACTGAACCAAGAGCTTTGGTATCCTAAGATTTTTCTCCATTCCCCTATGTACCTGGAAATAAGCACAGAATTAGACTTCTCAACTGGGTATTTCTGGATGTAATGGATCCCAGTTCATATTCCTCACATGTTTGTTTGTTTATTAAATCTATATACCACCCATCTAATTACTCTGGGAAGCTTACAATATCTTCCAAAACAAAAATATAAAAATATCTTTAAAAACCACAACATTAATAAGAATTAAATAAAACAAGGAATCAAGTATATAAACATAGTGTAAGTATATTATGGAATGGGGATCTTCTCTCTTACTTATCAGCCGCTTCTGGCATAAAGTAAATCCATCTGGCCATAAGCCAATTGGCAGTACCAGATTTCAAAGGCCAAGACAATGGAAGGCCAAGACAGATATTGCTTCATAGGGCAAAAAAGCTCTGCTTCTAGATACCGCCAGATAAAATTCCTTGACCCACAGTATGTCCCTTGTACTGGTGTAAATAGGACAGACCAACCTCCTGGGGCAAGACAGTCCCTCAGGTAATTTAATCCCATGTCTGTTCTACGCATACACCTAAAGACATAAAATAGTATGACACTAAAGGATGATAATTGATGCGCAGCTCAAAGGAATGTGCAAATTATTTTGAGTTATAATAGTTTATTTTTGATTTTTTCCTTTCTTTCTTTTTTACTTTAAATATGTCCATACATAAAATGTTAAAATTGTAGGTAAACACCTTGAAAAACAACCTGTGACCTAATTATATGTAGTAACTATATTACAAATTGATTGCAGGTTTTTTAATATTATTTATATAAAGTTTTCATGAGCAGATAAAATATTTAACAAGCTATTTCTACTAAAAATTCATCTTTCAACCAATTCTATTTCTGGGCTTTTATTATAAAGTTCGTGGAATATAAATAGTTCCCATTTCTTTTCAACTTTCCTTTGATGATACAAAAATATCAATTTGAAAGTAAAAAGCCCTAAAATGTTTGGCCTCATCAGGAGATAAACATAATCAGTTTTTTCAATCATTTCTGTCCAGGATATACAATTATCCCACCTCCAAATTTTGTAGGCCTGCCCTTGTCAACAATCAAAGCCTCAGGTAGAAAATATGTACGATTTGATTGCCAGAAAAAATACTAGAAATTGTATTCAAAACTATAAAGTTCTTCAAAGTAGCTGGCCAAAACTGGCTGATTTACCCAAAATAAAGAGTCATAGATTTTTCTTAATCATCTACAAGGGAAAAAATATGAAGCCCTTTATGGCATGGGTCAGGATATCTGAGAAACCATCTTACTCCATTGGGATTAATTATCCCTATCCCTTCTAGAGAAAACGTCCAACTTTGGATACTACTGCTCAAAGAATTTTGGCTGGCAGGGTCCATATAACAGATAATCAGAGTTGGAAGAGACCTTGTAGGTCATCTAGTCCAACCCCCCTGCCCGTGCAGGACACCCTACACCATTTCAGATACATGGGAGTCCAATCTCTTCTTGAAAGTTTCAAGTGATGGCACTTCCATAATTTCCAGTGGCAAGCTGTTCCATTGGTTGATTATTCTCACTGTCAGAAAGTTTCTCCTTATTTCCAGGTTGAATCTCTCCTTGTTCAGTTTCCATCCATATTAACTTGTTTGAACCTTCAGGGTGCTATAAGAAATCGCTTGGATCAGGGGATGGGATTTCTACCAGGTGGACTGGTTCGTAATAGAATGCGGTTGTTCCAATTCTGCGCAGTTCAGAGAAGCAGAAAATCACTTCAGCTGGTTGGCCCCACCTCACCCCGCGCACTCACTCCTTACTGCATGCATACCAATCCAACTTGCCTGCCTTGTGCCTTCACCAATTTTTTAGTA
The DNA here is from genome assembly GCA_004320025.1 of Laticauda laticaudata. Lineage (NCBI taxonomy): Eukaryota > Metazoa > Chordata > Lepidosauria > Squamata > Elapidae > Laticauda > Laticauda laticaudata. The sequence continues at coordinate 8,972 of BHFT01055748.1, read as the reverse complement.
AGTTCCTATTTTTCTTTTTTTTCCACCGACGATCAGCTGTTTGACTATACAGCTCTGGACAGAATATTATGATTATGCTAGAAAACAGGATCATTGGATTTCTTGGCTTTCTAGCTAATGTAAAAACAGAGCTGAACCTTCCTAAGTTTGCTATTTTTCAGTGCAGATTCAGGCAATAGATTGCAGAAAAGGTAGATGCTCTTGAGTGAATCTGTGATTCTGTGAGCAACTCAAATCTGCCTGCCTGCTTTTCCTGATTTTAGGTAACAAGTTGCTTTTTTTTGTTATAAATTCATATTTACAGAAATTTTACAATACAAGGCCAATGCCCACCCAGTCACAGCTGACCACCAACGCCTGCCCAGTCAGCAAGGCCAATGCCCACCCAGTCACGTGACCACACAAGCCACATCACACAATTAGGCCACACGCCCAAGAGACCGGTTTGTTAAGCCAAATTTTGAAATTCCACCTCTGGCTTGACCCTTTCCTCTCTGATGACAGCCCTCTCAAATATTGGAAGAGCTACTAATCATGTCTCTTTGGTCTTCTCTTCACTAGACTAGCCATGTTCCAGTTCCTGTACACCGTTCTTCATGTTTTTTAGTCTCCAGTCCCCTAATCATCCTGGTTGCTCTTCTCTGTACTTTACCTAGTTTCACCATATTTTTTATAATGTGGTGAACAAAACTGGATGCAGTACTCTAGGTGTGTCTTACTAAGGCTTTTATAGAGTATATTAGTAGTACCTCACTTGATCTTGATTGTATCGCGCTTCTGTTAATGTACTTCGGACTGCATTAGCTTTTTTGCTGCTGCTGCACACTCGCTGGCTCATATTTACGCTGGTTGTCCACTAAGAACTCCAAAGATCCCTCTCACAGTTGTATTGCTATTGGAGCCCTGAGTTTCTCACCCAAAAAAAGTTTCTTTAATAATGGTTTTGTAAAACTTTTTGGTTTTTCCTTCTGCCCCCTAAGTGGGGCCCCAAAAAAAGAAAAATTGAATAATTTCAAATTTGTTTAAAAATATGGGGGTTCCCGCAGGGGTTTTTTCTTTAGTCTGGTCCAAGATTCTTATTCCTTTTGGAATTTCTTTTTGAGCTATTTCTTGGCTGTTAGCTATTCCTGCCAGCTTAGTTATCATCTGCAAAATTTGGTAAGTTCCCCTTCTATTCCTTCATCTCTGACAATTAATGAAGATAATTGAGTACTGGCCCTTGAAGACAGAACCTTGTGCCTACTTTCCCCCATGTAGACTTAGGACCCCATTCAGGACCTACTCTTGAGTACAGTCATTCCGCTCCACACGCCTACGACTTACTGACCAGACATCATTCTGGTAGTGGTGCTATCTATCCCACTTTTTTCTAGCTTACCATAAAGTAGGTTGTGCTTTACTTTGTTGAATGTCTTGCAGAAATCTAGGTATATTCTGTCCACAGTATTTCACTTGGCCTACTAATTTAGTCACTATTTTTGAAGAATGAAATAAAGATTGGGTTGGCATGAACTGTTTTTAAACAAAACCCATACTGACTGCTAGTTATTACTTTAACTTGTTTCAGAATGTTGGGCAGGTACTTTTTTATTATTTTAATCTTTTCCAGAATTCATGTTTTGAATTTTAGTGTGACATAGTCACTTTCACCCAAGGTTCCTGCAGTTTTCAACTCCTCTAATACTTCTCTGTTTGTAAGAATTAGTCCAGTATGGCTGTCTCGCTCTAAGTTTCCATCCTCTACCTTTTGGACAACAAAAGTTATCAGCCTAGGTTAGTTAGGAAACTATTTGATTTGCTACTGTGGGCAGAATTAGTTTTAATTGATATCAGATAATTGAAGTTTCCTTACTATTGTAGTGTGTTTTCCTGAATGTTTTGTTAGTTTGGTTGGCAAAAAAGGTCATCCTATTTTTTTCTGCTTGGTTTGGGTGGCCTATAATATACATCTATGGCCATATATTTATTTTTTTTTTTTATATTGACCCATATGCATTTTAGGAGTTTTCTTTCCTTAGGGTATATCCCAACCGTCCCTTGTATTCTGTTAAGTTGTAGCTCATTGTAGTTCTGTTAAAGTTTGTAGCAACGTTCAGCAGACATCTCATCTCCAATCATCAAGGCTTCTGTATGGAAGTGTGTCTCACAGTTCCTCTGTTTCAAATTTTGAGGCTGGTCTCTATTCTGATTTGGCTATTAACCTGGGTCTGTGTTTCATTGGACTTGGGAGTTTGATTGATTGGTGTTTCCTGGTTTCTTCTTCTGTCTGTTTTGTGGCTTTGATTGGCTGGCAGCATCTGTTCTTTTGTTTGGATAGGTTTTCAATGCTGCTTGGCTTCGTGTGAAAGGACGGCTTGCTCTTCATCAGCAAGCCTGGGTTTCACCTGGTGCCTGGTGGGGGGTGTTTGAGTTGGAGGCATCAGAGGGAGTCTGTATTGAGTTTTGTTATGTGGGTCAGAGTCTCACCAGCGGTTGGTTTTAAATTTGAGGCTAGCCTAGGTTGTTGTGCCAGATGTTTCTTTTACATCCTAATTGGTTGGGAGTCTGGTCGTGTTTATTGGACTTGGAGTTGGTTTGATTGGTGTTTCTGGTTTCTTTGTCCTTGTTTTGGTGGCTTTTTTTGATTGCTGGCAACTCTGTCCTGTGTTGGAGCTTTCAATGGCAGCTTGGCTTCATTGAAAGGATGGCTAATTATCTTATTAGGAAGCCAGGTTTCATCGGGTGCCTGGTGGGGGGGTGTTTGAGCTGGAGGCATCAGAAGGGGAGTCTGTTTGTGCCCAGTGTTTGCCTGGCTTGTGTGTGGAGATCTTTTCTATTTGAGAGTGCAGGCTTACAAATGATTGCAGTCTGCTGGAATCATCTCTTCTATTCATGCTTTCAGGTTTTTTTTTTTCAAATTCCTTCCTTATCGGCTTCTCTGATGATTCTGATGGCTTGGGGTTTCTAATAGTGGCCAGGGTTTTAGTTTGCCATTGAAGTTGATGGTTGTGACCTGGATTTTTTAATGTGTTGGACTAGTGGAGGAGGTGTGTTCCAGCTTTTTTACTGCATTTTTTGTGTTCATCAGGCGGGTTACTTATTCTTCTATTGTCTGGTCCAATGTATGTGACCAGGCAATGATGCAAGGGAACTTCGTAATGCCTTGGTTTTCCAGGTCAATTTTGTCCTTTGGGGTTTTTAAGGATGGCCTGCTATTTTTGTCTGTTTTGAAGACAGTCTTGATGTGAATGCTTGGTGTAGTATCTTACTGAATTTTTGTCTGTAGTACCTCTATGTAGGCAGGACAATTTGTTCCATAGGTTTCTGTTGATCTCTAGGTCTCTGTTATGTCCTTGTTTGTTTTTGTGGATCAAGCTGGTGTTTTTTTTGTGGAAGCCGTTGGCTGTCAATACTTTAGTCAGGGTGCATAGTTCAGTCTTTATATGTGTCTTGGTCTGCGCAGGCAATTTGGTTCTGTCAATTTAGTGTGTTGCCACAGAAATTTACTTGTGTGGTGGTGTGTGGGATTGGGCGTTTGAGGTAGCCGGTTTGGTGTGTGTTTTTCCTTCTAGTATACGGTGTGTCCTAGTGTGCCATCTGTTTAGTGTGACACCAATCAGGAATGTAGAAAGAAACATCCTGGGCAACAACAATAGCCTCCAAATTTAAAAACCACGCGTGCTGTGAAAGACCCTGACGCCACATTCCACAGCCTATGATGGAGATGAGATTCTGCTGAAACGTTGCTTACCAACTTTAACAGCACTACAATGACGTGGGATAATACCGAAGGAAGCTAAACAGGCACACATGTAAGTACCTCGCGAAAGCTTTAAAATATATATATACTATATATATATATATTATATATATATATATATATATATATATATATATATAATATTATATATATATAAAATATGTGCTGTTAGCGTTCCTTCGGGTATTATCCCACGTCATTTGTAGTTCTGTTTACAAAGTTGTAGCTTCATTGGCTTCTGTATATACGTGAGTACAACCTTCCTACAGAAGCCTGAATGAGGCAGATGAGATTCTGCTGCAAACGTTGCTACAACTTTAACAGAACTACAAATGAGCTACAAACTTTAACAGAACTATCAATGACGTGGGGATGATACCCGAAGGAAGCTAAACAGCACAAAATGTAAGTACCCGCGAGAGCTTAAAAAACACATATTATATTATAGACCACACATCACACAACCATCACAACACACTGTGACACACACACACAACCATATAATTATATTGTTTAGGTTTTCTTTTCATGGGGCCACAATCACAAATGTGTCATCGATGTAATCTTAGCCATAGTTTGGGTTTGTGGCAAACCCAAACCTAAACAATTTTCCAGAACACCCTAACAACACACACCGCCAAAATCACGTTCACCATGGAAATGGAAATAAACAAACCAACTACATTTCCTAAGATGTACTAATCTACAAAAAGACAGATTGGCACACTGGGACCACGCATATACCAAAAGAAAACACACACCAACCGCTACTCTCACGCCCAATCCCACCCCACCAGGCGCAAAAATATCTGTGGCAAGACACTAATTACCAGAACCAAACGCCTGGCGATAAGACACATATAAGAACTGAACTATCACCTGACTGAAGTATTTGACAGCCAATGCTTCCACAAAAACAAAATCACCAGCTTGATCCACAAAACACACACCAAACATACAGAGACGCTAGAAGACCAACAGACCTATGGAACAGCTGTCTTGCCTACATAGAGGTACTACAGATAAATCAGTAAGATACTACAAACAGGCATCACAGTCAGATGCCCTTCAAAACAGACAAAAATAGGCATGCCATCCTGGAGGAACCCCAAAGACAAAATGCAGCCTGGAGAAACAGGACATATATGAAATTCCCTGTACATACATGCCCGGCCACATACATTGGACAACAATAGAAGAATAAATACCCGCCTATGAACTAACAATGCAGTAAAAAAGCTGGAACACCCTACCCTCCCACTAGTCAACACATGAAAACCACAAGGTCCACAGCATAACTTATGGCACGAAAACCCTCCACTAATAGAAACACCAGCCACAGAATCAATCAGAGAAAGCCATAGAGAGATTGAAAAAGACCTGCACATGAATAGAAGAGATGATTCCAGCAGGACTGTCATCATTTGGAAGCCTGCCACTCTCAATCAGAAAGATCTCACAACCACAAAACAGACAACACTTGCACAGACAGATCCTCTGCATGCCTCCAACTAAACACCCCCACACTGAGCACAGACAGACTCGCCTCTGATGCTCCCAACTCAAACACCGCCCTCACCAAGGCACCGCAGGTGACCTCAGGCTTGCTGATGAAGAGCAGCCCGTCCTTTCACACGAAGCCAAGCGGCAGTTGAAAGCCTCCAACACAAGAACAGAGTGCTGCCAGCCAATCAAAGCACAAACAGACAGAAGAAACAGAAACACAATCACATCAAACTCCAAGTCCCAATGAACACGACCCAGGTTAATAGGCCAATCAGAAAGACACAGGCCTCATTTGAAACAGAGGAACTGTGAGACACAACTTTCATTGCAGAGCCTGATGATGGCAATGAAATTCTGCTGAAACTGTTGCTACAACTTTAACAGAACTAATGAGTACAACTTTAACCGAACTACAAATGATGTGGGATAAATACCCGAAGGAAGCTAACAGCACATGTAAGACCCGCGAGAGCTTATAAAACAAACAAATATATATATTATATATATATAATATATATATTATTATAATATATAAATATATATATTATATAAGTATGTAGTTAATAGTACACACCACACACACACATATATATATATAAATAATACAATCCTTCTAACAGTATGTTCCAACTATGGGTTTCATCCCACTAAGTTTCTGTTATTCCAACTATATCATATCTACTTTCATGTATTCGTAGTTCAAGTTCACCCTGTTTGTTCCCCAGACTTTGTGCATTTTTAGGCATTTTTTTCTTGATGTCTTGATGATGCTGTGTTTTCTGTCTACATAACCTGTATTGTGCCTGACTGCCCCTACTTTCTTGCCCCCTGTTTGATGGTATGGCACTTGCTATTATGCTTGACAGCAAGGTTGGTAATCTTTCCTGCACAAACATCTATGTTATGTCCACTGGTATCCCTATTAATTTTAGATTGCTGAGGACAGAAATATTCTGTATCAATTAATTCTCTGTCCCCACTGTTCAATTTAAATGTTTATCCAGAAAATCTGTGAATTTAATGCCAAGTAATAGGGTCCAGGACAATAACCATTTCTGCTGTGGCCCCTGCCCTGTGCAATGTTCTCCCATGTTCATCAGAGGTGAGAATTACCCCTACTCAGGGCCTTCCAGGAGAATCTAAAAAATTGGCTCTGCTACCTGGCCTGTGACCCCATCATGAGTCAACTACATTGGGTGTGGCTGATGGTGTAAAGAAGATTTTGCCCATCATCTTGATTTTTAATTTTAACTTTTAACTATTTATTGTGATTATAATTATTTTAAGCACTTTTTAAATTTTATTATATTGTAAGCCACCCCGAATTGCTGTATTAATAAGAAGGTCAGCATAAAAATTAAATAAATAAATATTTAATAATTTAAACTTTTAAAATATTACAAGTAACATTTCTATTAAAAAAATTGATTATTATTTTATATAAAGACTGATGTTATAAAAATCATATTTTATAATATAACTATCAATATAACTATCTATTTTTTCAACATATTCTAATAATAAAAAAGTAAAATGTTATATTAAATTCCTCAGAAACAAAAAGTAAAAAGACATGTGCTTCAATAGGAGGGGGTTAGCCTACATAAACTAATAAAAATCACATATCAATAGCACTTAGACTTATATACTGCCCCATAGTGCTTTACAGCAGAGTTCCTCACCCCCAGGTGGATTGGGATCAGACCATACAAGCAGCAAGTGAGTGTGTGAAATTCCTTTTGCGCAAGCAGTGGGCACACATGCGATACCATCCCCTCTCTTCCAACACTGCCATCACCACTGCTGGTCCATGGACCCAGAAAGATTGGGAACTGCTGCTTTACAGCACTTTCTATGTGGTTTACAATGTTACCCTAATGCTGCCAATAATCTGGGTCCTCATTTTACTAATCTCAGAAGGATAGACGGTTACATTAAAATTGAGCTGGTCAGGACAGAACTGCTGGCAGTGGGCAGAGTCAGCCTACAATACTGCATACTAATTACTGCAACGCCAGAGCTTTTAGTTTATTTTTGTGTGTGTGTTTGCAAGTGAGTGTTCATGCCTGATTCCGTATGTATGCACCTGTATTTATGCACACACATACACACATACACACAACAAGATAGATTAGAAAGAGAGAGATACTCAGGTGCCTTATCTGTATATATAAAGCTTCAAAGGCTGATAATTGATAATTGACAAACTTCATTAAGACAAATATTTAAAGTTGAGTATATAGACCAGATATGCAATTCGTTTGCAACCTTCCACCCAACCGCCCAACCCCCTGCACATGCACATGCATCTCCTGTGCGTGCATAACCCCCTGCGCATTCACAGCAGATACCCAACAATAAGCTGGCTGGGGGTGCATACCCAGTGCAATAGGGCTCTTCCGGGTGACTTCTCATGTGCCAGCAGAAATGGCTCTTCTGTCACATGCCACTTCTGACACATGTGCCATAGGTTCACTAGATATAGACCAACTCCAAATCTCTAACTCTATACTTTCTCCATGAGTACATAATCAGATTATTTTTACACAGCCTAGGAAAGATACATTCAAGATTTTTCATAAATTTAAGCATTTCTGTATTGCAGAATATAATTTAGCAAAAATGTTGATACTTTAACTCTTAACTGTCTTTGATATGGAATTATTTGATATGAAATTTATTACATCTCATTTGCAATAGAAAATCTACAAACATTTCTAAATATTCTGAGATGTCCAAAAGACCCTAAAGAACTTTTTTTGCTGAACAAGCCAAGTAAATATATTTACCATTTGTTTTTTAAAACCGAAAGCCATTAGCACATTGTTTCTACATAGTATAGAATACTCCAGTTTAGTATTCCACATTGTTTCAATATTATCGAAATGTACACATTTGATAAATAAGTACCTAAATGTATTTTAATTGTTCCTAACGTTTAGCAATAATAAATTTGCATAAAGGCCACCTGTTTTGTCTGGAAAAACACGAGGTAGACCGGGTTCCAACAACAGAGTCTTTATTTCATAGCAGTAGTTGAGAAACGGAACATTGGCTCAAGCCGCGCCAGTNCTTTTCTCTGCCGGCTTGTAGCCAATGACATTTGTTTGAGTTTGCCGCCTTTCCGCGGCTTCAGGGATTGGTTCCTTTTGAACCAATCCCTTTTAGTTTTAAATAACCAATCAGAATGTATTATTTGGAGCCAACTATTTACATACAGAACACCACCTGTAACAACTTTAAAATGTCGGAAGTTTCTGAAGCTAAACGGGATCAAGCTCAATAATTAAACAGCAAGTACTCAACTCTAAGTACATGTAATTCTTGTTTAGCAACTGTCCAATTTAGCAATCATTCAAAGTTATGATGATGCTGAAAAAGTAACTTTATAACCAGTCCTCAAATTTACAACCATCACAGAATCCTGTGATCATGAATTCACTATTTGCAAGGTTCATAAATGAATTCTTGAGAAGCAGAATCAATGGAGAAGCCAGCAGTAAAATTGCAAACTGTTGCCATGTGATGTCTTATTTTGACAATCATAGGTGATTCACTTATTTATTTATTTATAAAATGAACTGGCCACCTATCTTATCATAGGCAACTCTGGGCAGATTATAGTTACATAAAATATAAAACTTAAAGCCCCTGTCACACTGAACCAACGGATACAAAGAGGATGTAAAACGGACAAAAAAGCTTGCCATCCGTTGGAAAACGCGAT